>BPLT01000099.1:1800000-2093016 GCA_019656295.1 Rhododendron mucronatum var. ripense | reverse complement strand
AGCTTGTAGGGAAAAATAAAACAATGGTGATAAAAATTGAGGAATTGATGAGCTTAAATCAGAGTGTGGCCAAAAAAGTTGGAAGAGTTGTGCGACAACCTCCATCAATTATCAAAGAGAAATGAAGAGTTGATGAAGTCCTTAGCATTGTCTGAAGCCAAAGTGTGGAAGCTCCAGCTTTTGTTGGTTGTTATGTTAGTTATGGGCTTTGCCATTTGTTTTTGGGAGTTTTTAGATTTGTGAACAAAGGAAACATATTGTTCTTGCCATGGGGGAGAGGTCATTTGATGAATGTAATGCCACAATGTGGATGAATATGTAGGTCATTTTCAGCAGAAACGTAAAACCAAAATTCTGAAACTTCCAAGTGCTCTGGGGCACTAGCATCCAACTCTAAAGGCTTTTAGTCACAAGACCTATTTTATTGGATTCCAACATCTTCCTTTCTTTTATAATGATCAGCTCAACAAAGCATCAATTACAATGAATTGGATTCAAGGCTTTTCTTTCGGTTGAATTTTGAAGCTGCCTCCTACTGTTTTAACCATGATTAATATTACAAGGAAAACATCCACAAGACCTGTGGCCATTGAAAATGAATGAGAATATGTCGTTTGAGAACTCCCATCATATTTTCATTTTCTCAGCAATCGATACCAGAACCTACTCCATCATATTTTCATTTTTGGATGATGCTATGGTGTCTACCCTCCATTTTGGGACACGGTAGCATTCCCTTCATTTTCCAAGCAATCAATACTAGAATCTACTCCAAGTATCAAAGTTTTTCAAGCATGTGATTTTAAATGTCGTTTGAGAGCAAGACAGAGCATAAGCAACAACTAAGCCATTAAGCTATTACTAATTTGAACATTAACAAAGTTCATCCAAGTTCATACTCGGAATACGAAGTTCATCCCCATTCAAGTAATCAAAGTTCATACAAATTACAAAAAAATATCCCAGTCCAAGCAAAAAAATACTATCTCAGTCCAAGCAAAAAAATATCCCCATCAAGTCTCTCTATTGTCTTATCATTTTCATATCCGCATGTCGCCATTTTGTTCCTGAAACACAAAGGAAATTAGCATTCAACATAGTCAATGTCTATTTCAAGTGCATATTTCTCTTGAAAAACACTTACATTCATCGTTCATGATGGTGAAAGTAGTTGTATATCATCCAATGGCTGCATTCCACAAATCAAAAAAGAAAACAATAAATTTGACAACCATAATATGTTCTTTAACTATCCTAACTCACGATCCTGTTTTAGCATGACTGCTCATAACATTTGAATAAAATCCATAACAACAGTTTTCCAAAATGACTTATATAGTACCTTGGTGGTGGTAGTGGTCGAAACAATGGGGGTGGATCACTCGTTCGTCTTGTTCTTCCGTTTCTTTTTCTCTGTTATGATTGTTGAAAGGGGAAAAGTGAGAGATGGAAACTAGGAATGAGAAATTACTGCTTATGAAATTGAAAAACCCTAACAGATCTCAATCGAACGAGAGATTCGAACCTTAACTCAAAGAAAATATAACAAAGAAAAAAATGATAACTTTAACAAGAATGGTTTATCACAAATGTCAATTGAAGCAAAATCCCATCATCGAATCCAAGGCCGGCCCTAAGAATTTGGAGGCTTAAAGCGACTTTTAAATTGAGGCCTTAGGTTTTCTATATATATAAAAAAAATCAATATAGGTGGTTAATATAAGGTAAATCTATTGAACATGGTATTTTAGTTTCGTAATTTAACTAAAATAAAATTTTAAAATATTTTATACCATTAGAAAAAAATCAAACATAACGAAATATCACTTATACACTACATTTTTTTAACTAATCATATTAGTAACTTTAACCATAAGAATACAAAAGGTGTAAGAGTTGTAAATTATTTATTCCAAGATTCAAAAGAAAAAACGGGGAAAAAAACCTTTATTAAAAGAAAACCTCCCTAGGAGTTGAACCAGGAATCTCCTATCCCAATTTCATGTACCTCACATAGAATTGACATTGTGTTGAAACATGGAACATTTATATAAATATAATATATTTGATTTTTTTTTTTTTTTTGAAAAATGAGGCCCTTGTTTTTCTGAAATTTCGAAAGCTTAAAGCACCGGCACCTCGGGCTTTAGCCTAGGGCCGGCCCCGATGGGATCCATAATGAGACAAACAAAAACCATAATATCAGTTGTAGGGCTATTCCCAAGAGAACTCAAAAAAAAGAAAAAAAGGGGACCAAATGGTTAAGCATAACACACATATAATGAAATTCAAACTCTTTACCAGTCAGTTCAAAACTCTACAACAGTCGTTCGTTCTTCTAAAACAACTAAAACCCTAATAGAGAGAGAGAGAGATGGTCGTTCGTTGTTCATCGCTGGGACTGCTACTCGTTCTTCTTCTTGTCCGTTCTGACTTCTCTTTGTCTCTCTCTTCTTTGGTCTGAGGTCGCGTGAATTGGACTGTAACGTCCCGAATTTTGGGAAGGTTAAATAGGTAATTTTATTGAAAAAACTAAATAGAGTCTGGCTCTTATTACATCATAATTCTCACAAGAGTACTTTTTACACAAGGAAGGGTAACTAAGGTTCCTAACTACAGCTCTGCCTGCTCCTCCATCCTTGCCAGCTCTTCGGCTCCGAAAGCCTCCAAGGTGTACAGCTTATCTTATTCATCTACAAAGTCTGACACATTATACCAGCGTCGCCACTAGTATAATATGTCAAGGTCACCAAAGGTAACACCATGAGCTACGAAAGCTCAACAGAACAATCCCATACCCGCTAACCCATAACTTACAAACAATATGTCATATACAACAGACAGTAACAATAACACATCCACATTCGCTATTCAAACTATCGTAGGTGTCCATGATTTTCTGAGTTTCTTCTACGCGACTCATCGTAGACCGTATCACCATTTTTCATATACCAAACCAACATTTCCAAAGTCATTTTTAACACACCCAACCTCGGTTCCGCCGTTCCGGTCTCCCGAATATCCGCCACAATAGTTCTGCCGCACCGGGTTCCCATTGGCACACAAACTTGCATTGGCTCCTCTCCGCGGATAACCAAGCCATATTACCAATAAGGCTACAATGTCCGGCCCCGTTGGCAATCTTCACAATGGGCTACCAAGTACGATCACATTGTGGTTTTCGCAATCCACGCAATGGGCTACCAAGTCCGGCCACATTACGAGTTTTCATTCACACAACGGGCTACCAAGTCCGGCCACGTTGCGATTTTCGCGATCCACACGATGGGTTACCAAGTCTGGCCACATCGCGGTTTTCCATACACACAATGGGCTACCAAGTCCGGCCACATTGCGGTTTCAAAACATGACTTGTCATTAACCACACCCTAGGTGTCATGTTTCTAACTTTCTCGATTCTTGTGTCTCGTTTTCATGCATAGACTCCGCGGTAGGACTTTTTCTACTTAAGCAATCATAAATCATTCATTGTAATCTTGAACTAAACTAGAAAGATCATCCAACTCTATATTATCTATCATGCTCAAATTTACCACTTAAAGTATAACGCCACATGTACGGACGCCTTTGGAGTGAGGCCACTTATGCTTTATCACACAACCACAAGTAATACAAGTATTCTCATAACCATTCTAAAGATCAAAATACAAATACTTACAATCAAGCGATAAACTATTATCTTTTAAAACTCATTCTTTCTTCCTTTGTGGAAAGTTCTAAAACAACATATGTTTATTTAAAGTAAAAACCGAGTTATTCAACATGTTCATACTTTCATTAGCAAAAATAAGTTTGTTAACTATCATGCATTCCAAACCTCATAGGCGACAGATAACCTTATATACTTTAAGAAAACAATTGGGATATTATACTTAGAGATAATGAGGATGGAAAGATCTACCGTTTTTCTTGGCGGTAGTGACGACTATGGAAGGTAGGTTGACGATCGGGCGGAGTGACTTTCTATGGTGAGCTTCCGGTAGTTTCGAAAGAGAAAGGTTTCTCTTGAAACTTGTTCTTGACTGAAACTACTAAACTTTTGGATCGAAAGGGTGGTTGAGTGGTGGTTTAGTGGCGGTCTAGGATGAGTTTCTTGAAGAACTTAGGAAGAACTTCAAGAACACTCAAGAACAAGATGAACAAAGCAAGAACACTAAAATTCTAGAGAGAGAAGTTGAAAGGTGTGAGGTCAAGGCAAGAGTGGGGTGCTATTTATAGCAAAACTTTGGGCTCCCCCTCCCCTCCATTGGCCGCCCCCCCCCCCCCCCCCCCCCCCCCCCCCTCTCTCTCTCTCTCTCTCTCTCTCTCTCTCTCTCTCTCTCTCTCTCTCTCCCATGGATTTGCTCCATAGACTTGTGAAATCAAGTTTTTAATCAAATCCCTATCCTTCCCTCACTTGTCAATTCAATTTTTGGCCAAATCTTAGGTTATCATGAAGGGTTTTAACTAGTCTTGTCCTCGGTTGATATTGCTTGCAAGAAAGAACATAATAATAGCTAGGATTGTGTTCATAAATGCCTATAAATGGGTTGTCAAATAGGCTTAAGGCTAAAAGGTTGCTTGTGGAAGTAAACAAAACACATGCACACACTCCACCTCTCCCTCTCACTCTCTCTCCTCACGGCTCTCTCTCTCTCTCTCTCTCTCTCTCTCTCTCTCTCTCTTGTACTATGTACTACTCATGGATATATGTATATATAGATAACCATATATACCAAGTAGGCTAGGATGGGAGGTGATGAGTGACAAGGCTTAGGTTGCTTCTTTTGGAAGCAAAGTGATGGCTATGACTTGTCTCGTCCAAGTCATACACACATTGGCAAGTCAAATGTCCATTGTCCAAGGGATAAGAATTTCCCTAGCATTTGTTGACCAATGGGTAAAGAGGAAGGTAAGGTTGATATGACTAGGCTTATTTCCCTTGGAAGCAAAGTGATGACTTCCTGTGGTACAAGATTCCTAAATGACTAGTCTTGTCAAATATATACATACAAGGTAAGTCTAGTTGTTATTATCGAAGGGATAATATTTTCCCTAGCATTTATTAACCAATGGTTAAAGGAATAATGATGATACGTACAGCTTTGATTTGTCCAATCAAATCTAGGTTCTCATTATGGCAAGTCTTTCTCCTATTACTCAAAGGACAAAGATTACCCTAACAACTATTGTCCAATGGATAAAGAGGAAAAATGATGAGAACGAATTTCTTGGAAAAAATAATGGATTACATAATCATGGTTGCTTGGAAGAACAAATTTGGCCCTAGACAAGTTTATGGTAGTACTATTTCTAGACAATAGGAAGCCTTGTTTCTATTACTAATAAGATAAAAAATTTCCTACAAATTATTACCCAATAAGTAAGACTTTTCCTAGAAAGTGTACATCTAAGTACATTGGCTTTTTTTGGTAAAATAGCTTGAAATTAAAAAAAAAAGGTTAATCGAATGTACAGCCTACAAGCAGCATACCCCAAGAGGAAAAGAAAAGGAAAAAAAGATTGAAAAAAGTACGATAATCCATGCACAACCCGCATGGAGAGTAGGGTATAGTAAATAAAATAACAAAAGTGCCAAGTTTGTGGATATCATACCCCCGTTGCACTATCCATCAAAGCGGAAGGATAATACAACGGGATATGATATAAGGTGATACGAGAAGTAATAATAAGAAATCGAACTACTACCAAGCACATCCCGCCAGGCTAGGAAATAAAATAAATAGTCATGGCCAGAAATGACCAAATGATAACCATCACAGAGACTAGCCGCAACAAATAAATTCAGTAACAAGAGAAGCTGATCAGCTACTACAAAGGAACAAGGCACCAAGAAGAGTCTCGAACCAGAGATGACGGCATCCGACAGGGGGCCCCACCCTGCACACCACGCCCATTCCTTCCAGCCTAATACTCCCTCATCCAAGTCCTAAGGCTCGCCAGAAAACAACCCGCTCTCAACCAACTACCTATTACCCCAGTCTCCAGAGATGGGATAAGCAGACCAAGATACAAATACTCCATCCAAACCCAAGTCAACAAGCATAAACCCGCTTTTAAAAGAACAGCTACTACAGAGGAACTAGGCACCGAGAAAAGGCTTGAACTGGAGATGTCGGCATCCGACAAGGTTACCATCCCAAGTACCCTGCACACCATGCCCATGTTGGTTTTATGCCCTCACAACCAATATTTGTTTATTTACATTATAAATAAGAGCTTTATTTTATTCTTCTGAAATGCTTTGTTTCATACATTGGATATAATTCATGAGATGAATGTTCATGAGATGAATATAAAAGTCCCAAATTACATTGAATATGATTTATGCATGTAAATGTGATTTACTTACGGGAGATATAAATCACCAATGTTTGTAATTTAAACTATTCTCAATTGCTGATAAGAATGGACTATCTATCAGGTCAATTGCAACATGATTAACTTCTATTAGATAGAATGATCCATCTCAATCATTGAAGTGAAAGACTTCAAGTTAATATGTTGGTGTATTTGGTATACACTGAAGGACCATCATAAGACTCACACTATTTTAACTACTGTCTACTTAAGTGTGAATCTTATAATGCTAATTGTAATTCACTCTTAATCCTGAGAAAGTTAATGAACTCAAGTTCCTAGCCTATGTCACTTTGAGTCACCAATGAGTGAGGTCTAACTCGATCAACACCTCGGTGGGTTGGGTGATTTATGTTAGGACTGTGAGAACATTATTTTCAAGATGGAATTCACTCTCTATTTAATTATAGAGTATAATGTCCCCTTGAGTTAGTTCACTGGATTAGTCTTTGAAACCTAGTACTAGTCATTTTAATGAAGCGTTCATTAAAATGTTTTTCTAGACTAAAAGTGAGTGAACTAGTATTCAACGGAATTAAAATATAAGTATGCTTTGGTGTGACAGTTATTTATTATTACCAATTGCTGCTTATGGACATTACATGGTGAAGGGGTTCGACATTACGGTATTGGCATTTATCGGGAACAATATATTAATATTCTTGAGGCCTAGAGTTCAGCCATAATTATATAGTGGAATTAATTTTGGTTTAATTGGGCCACCACTCATAGAGATGAGAGAGCGTGAGTCCAATTTTAGCTAAGGCTCAAGAAGCCCATGGGTCCCAACCCTAGCCCAACAAGAGATTGACTTATTGGCCAAGTGAATTTATCCCTATAAATATATCTCTAATTCTCTCATGTTAGATACGGAAATTTTTCCTCCTACAAGATATTGAGAGAGAATTGAGAGATTACAGAGGGGAGAAATTTTCTAGGGTTCCCACAAACCCTATCGGCTATTATTCTCTTGGGTCATAGGGTTGAAGATATTTGGGGTGCAAGGAGCAAGAAGGAATCAATCTTTTCATAACCAAAAGTAGGGTTTTTGTTTTTGAACTTCGAAAAGGTAAAACCCTAACCCTTCCTCATGAAACTTTAAGCACATGTAAGAAGTAGATCCGAAACATTTTTTTTTAACCATATATTTTCCGCAATGGTTTTTGAGACAAAACCAACAGCCCATTCCATCCAGACTACTACACCCTTAACCTAATTCCCAAGGCTCGCTAAAATCTAAAAACGGGACAGATAAGAGCCTCAAATCTTTCCACCATTAACAGTGCAAGACCACCGAATCATATGGCTAAACCATTAACAGTGCATAACCACCAAATCATCTGGCACAAAAAGAGAACACAAGATCCGCAGGAGAACCATAATTGCCTCTTTCAATCAATGCACAACCACCAATCTAATCAACGACAGCCACAGAGGCTACCCTTTTCAATCAGCGAACATCCACCAATCTAATCAATGACAACCCCGAGAGCTACCTCTTTCGATCAGAGCCTAACCACCAATCTAATCAACGACAGCCACAAAAGCTATCCTTTTCAATCAGAGCAAGATCCCAATCTAATCAACGATAGCCATGGTCACATCCATTCTATGCAAGAAGAACCAAGCTAATGAAGCAAAGATACTAGGAATGTTAAGAAGCTCAACAAAGAGCATGAGCGATGGAACTAATTTTGTCCAACTAAGGAGCTAACTATTGAACTCAGTCGCAAATATCTAGACAGATGACTGCCAAACAGATTAACCCAATCTCAGTCCAATCAGATGACTGCCAATCGAGTTTCACAATATGAATCTACAAGTTAGAATGACATTGCAGCCAATTTAGACTGTCAAAACACAGATTTCTTCCAATGGGTGAACTCACCTGTGTATGATGAACCGGCCCTGTGAGGGATGGACTGACCCTGAACCTGGGAACTAGGGCCAGCCCAAATAGAACACCCCATATCCAGCAAGCAACCTGAGATCGCCGTCTCCAGAGAGAAAACTGAACCTGTACAGCCAAATATTCCTACCGAATACTCACTGTTTCTGACGAGCAAAACCGTTCGCAGTGCGGTGGTAAGCTACGCCGGAGGTGATAGGTTACCGGTGTATTTGGCCATGAAAAGGACCCTTGAGCGTAGAGCTCAGGGTCCTCTCCTTGAAGATGAGATGGATCCCAGCGGCTCCGAGGAACCCTGTAACGCCAGCCGGATGTCCAGAGGTGAATTTGGTTACCCTTCAATGAACTTTCCAGCTCTCTAATCTGTTGTGGACCACGATCCACGGGGTGGACCGAGGAATAGAAAGATTTAGGTGTGGATCCATAAGATTCACCAGCCAAATCGGTGGAATTGGCTTATTTGTTGTTGGGTAACGAACCCAGATGGTGAAGGATCATCCCAAGTTTGCCAAGCATAGAGACCGCCGAGCCTTATCCAGTTGATCCACCGCCGGCAACTGAGACCGCCGAGCCTCAGTTGAACACGAGACCCCTGTGCTTGGATTCAAGAACCAACTGAGAACCCACTTCCGGCAGGGGTTTGAACCCACTTCGTTGGTGAGAATGCACTCCTCATTCCCTCATTCACTCTAGACCCGATTGTGAGGTAACTAAAGCTCCAAATCGGTACTGCTATAGGGGTTCTCCAGGATGGGGTTCAACCATTTTCAGTATATAGGCTTGCTTGTATGGTGAGTCTAGGTTTACTTCCTTTAGAAGCAACATGATTACTGTCCAATGGTCAAAGGTGTATTAATAGTAAGTAAGGTTGACAAGACTAAGCTTACTTCTTTTGGAAGTAAAGTAATGTCATGATCCATGATCTTGTATTGTCAAATTAAGGCTTCATTAGCAACCTCATTGCTATTAACCAATGGACAAAAATTCTCTTCGCATTTATTAACCAATGGTTAAAGAAATAAAGGAGATGGGCTTGAATGACTAGTCATGAGAATAAAATGATTACTTTCTAGGGTACAAAAGGTTCAACTAGGGTAAGAGGGATTTATAAAGCTCAAAGATGGTCAAAAAGGTCCATCTAAGGTTAGTCGAATGTAACTAGGTTAAATGGTAACTAGGTTTCTTTAACCAATTGGTTGGAAACTAATTCTACTAGCCAAGTAGGATTTCTAGCCAAGAAATGTAATTTAAAGATTTTTATTTAACTCGTTAGGAAAGTATGCAAGTGCTTTAATAAGCATACTTGTCTTTAGAAAATGACTAAATTGTTCGGTGCGAAAAGATAAAATTTTATAAGTCTCAAATCTATTTATGACGGATTATTAAAGTTAAAAGAAAACTTTAAGAGCAAAATTCCAAGTAATTCAAATATTTAACGAAATTTTTATTTACCAAAAATCAGGATCATTACATGGACTGAAGTCTGAACCCGTTTTCGAACCCATGTGAGAGGGCGATCCGCATCCGATATCATTTACCCGGTAACGACCCGCGTGTTCCATTTTAAAACGTGAACCCTTGGATTAGATCCAAGGGCTGGGATTGAAGTTCCGCATGGAGCAGATTTTCTGGGATCCCTTAGGAGAACTAGAGTGTGTGTATACACACATCAATTTTCAAGTCATTGATTTCTAATTTTGCTACGGTCCGCACCTCCCATTTTCTGATCGAATTGCGACGATTTGAGTCACTCAATATGATCAGAATGTGATTTAGGGTACGCGCGAGAAATCGGCCATAAAAAATGACCAGGAATGGCTTGATTTAAGCAGTTTTTTATTAAACCGTTCAATAAAAAATTGTTCAGATGAAGTTCTTCCCAGTCATTTTTTTGCTGATTTCACATTAGCCTTTGAAATCACGTTCTGATCACATTGAGCGGCTCGGATTGTCGCAATTCGATCGGAAAAAGGGAGGTGCGGATGTTTTCAAGTCAGGGATCCCTAATTTTGCTAGGGTCTGCACCTCCTCTTTTTCGATCAAATTGCGACGATTCGAGCGGTTCAATGTGATCAGAATGTGATTTTAGGGTACTCGCGAGAAATCGGCAAAAAAAATGACCGGAAAGGGCTTGATTTGAGCAGTTTTTTATTGAACTATTCAATAAAAAACTATTCAGATGAATCCCTTCCCGGTCATTTTTTTTTTTTTGCCCATTTCTCATGGGTACCCTTAAAATTATGTTCTGAACATATTGAGTGTCTTGAATCGTCGCAATTCTATCGGGAAAGAAGAGGTGCGAACAATGCAGATGGTAAGAGGGTGTGGATAGAAAGAGGACTGATTAGTCAGGAACCTATAAGGGATCCCCCATTTTATTACGTCATGATTCCGATCAAATTTGATGATCCGAATCTTTCAATGTGATCAGAACGTGATTTAAAGGGGCCTATGTGAGAAATCAGCAAAAAATATGCCAGAAAAGTGCTTGATCTGAGCAGTTTTTGTCGCACGGTTCAATTTAAAACTGCTCAAAACAAGCACTTTTTTGTCATATTTTTTTTTTTGTTTCTCGCAAGAATTCTTAAAATTACGTTCTGCACACATTAAACTGTTCGAATCGTTGAAATTCGATTAGAAAATGGGAGGTCTACATTTTATTAAAATAAGAGATCCCTTATAGGATATATATATATATATATATATATATATATATATATACACACACACACACACACACACACACACATACACGCACTCCCTTTTTTGATCGTATTTCGATAATTCGAGTCGCTCAATGTGTTCAGAATGTTATTTTAAAGTACCCCCGAGACATAGGCAAAAAAAAAAAAAAAAAGACCAAGAAGGGCTTCATCTGAACAGTTTCGAACAATTTTTAATTGAACGGTTCAAATAAAAACTGCTCAAATCAAACTCTTTCCGGTTTTTTTTTGTTGTTGTTGATTTCTCGCGGGTACCATTAAAATCACGTTTTGATCACATTAAGCGGCTCAGATCATCGAAATTTGTTCTGAATTATATTTTGATGATCCCAACCGTTCAACTTGTATAAAACATATTTTTAAGGGTACTCGCGAGAAATCGATTCAAAATATAACCGAGTAGTGCTTGATCCAAATATTTTTTACATAGAACAGTTCCTGTCAAGCTTTATGAAAAATTGTTTGGATCAAGCACTTTCCGATCACATTTTGAGTTGATTTTTCGCGGGTATTCGATCAGAAAAGGTGAGGTCCTTAACTTAGCAAGTTGAGGGATCCCTTAGTGGAAGGGCACTGATATACATATACATATACATATATATATAGAGAGAGAGTCCGATTCCCTTAAGGGATCCCGCACGGGATTACCGTGCGGGACTCCCATTTCCTGACCAAATTGCGACGATCTGAGCTGCTCAAAGTGATCAGAACATGATTTTAAGGGTACCCGCGAGAAATCAGCAAAATAAATGATCAAGAAGTGTTTGATCTGAATAGTTTTTTATTGAACGGTTCAGTAAAAAACTGCTTGGATCAAGCCCTTTCCGATCATTTTTTTTGCCGATTCCTCGCGGGTACTCTTAAAATCACATTCTGAACACATTGAGCGGCTCGGATTATCCCAATTCGATCGGGAAAGGGGAGTCCCGCACGGGGATCCCTCACTAGATCTGTAGTGTGTGTATATATATTTATATATGTATGTATATAGTCCGGATCAAGTCCACACCTCTTCCCGTCTGCACATCCCTTTTTCTGATCAAATTTCGATGATCTAAGCCGCTCAATGTGATCAGAACGTGATTTTAATGGTACTCGTGAGAAATCGGCCAAAAAAAATGATCGGGAATGGCTTCATCCGAACAGTTTTTGTTTGTATTTTACTGAACGGTTCAATAAAAAGATGCTCAAATCAAGCCATTCCAGGTGTTTTTTTTTTTTTGCCGATTGTACATGGGAAAGTTTCAATATATAATATAGCTCTTTAATTCCCTCTTTAAGCTAATTAAGGGGCTGTATAGCTGGCATAAATAAACGCATTTAGATAGGTGATCAAGTGAATAACCTAGATCTCACACAGTCAAGGTTTTTTGAGAAGCATATATATAGCGGAGAGCGGAGGAAGTTGATTCGTATATGAGACGTACGTAGTGATGGCCATGGCAAGTGAAAAGATGTACGACTCTTGGCACGTCTAGGTAGTATTTTTGGCTTCTATATAAGGTGGAAGTTTGGAGTTTGAATCTAGGGAGAGACATCGAATCTCCTTTGATTGCTAACCAAACTTAACCGTTTAACCCCCACTAATGCATATAATGTCGACAAAAAATTCAAAAACAAAAAAAAATCCCTTGTTAAAGAAAATAATCATATGATTGCTGCTAACTATGTTCAAAAGGATAGAAAAATCGTTCACTTATTAATATGTAGGGAATACTGTGTATTATATTGTGCACGTATTATTACAAAGAGTAGTAATTTTGGCACTCCCCTTGTATCCTTACTCCTTCCAACGTTGACCAATTGAGGTTCTTTATTCACGTAACGTACGTTACAAGATTTACAGTTCACATGCATCTTCTATACATCAAAGCATATTGGTAATTCTAAGTTCACATTGTAAAGAGAGAAAAACAAGTATGCAAACGTATAAAGAAGAGTAAAAAAAGAGTGAAAATCAATTACCTTATGCGAAATGTATATCCACCTCCTATGTGTTTCTAAGAGAGATGACATGGGTGACCTTACAGTACACAAAGGATGTCTGTATGCATTATACTCCCAAAAAACTCTAACCCACCAGCTGGGCCACCACAAATGAACAAGTGGTAAATAATAGTAGTAGATCTCATCTGTTGCCAGAGGCTTGTTCATTAGGTTGGTAAGCTGGGCTGTCCTTTTCCTTTATCATTGAAACTAAGGCACCCGGTCAAGTTAAGAGCCTTGTTTTTTTGTTTTGGTACAAGGTTAAGAGCCTTGTAACCCAAATGGGTAGGCCAAGTGGTTTTGGTTTGAGACTTAGGTGTTTTCTCTATCCTAAGGTTTCAGATTCGATTCTCCTTGTTAACAACTCTTGGGGCCACTTTAACCCCCACGCATAAGCGTGTGAAACGACTGTGAGAGGGGCTGTAAAGATTAGTCTGAGGTACAAACAAGCTAGCCCAAGACACTCTGCATTACCCAAAAAATAATTGTTAAGAGGCTTGTACACTATGCTATGTGGACTTAAAAGTCCGGTGGCTCATTATAGTTTCCTCCAGTTACCACCTAATACTATCATGGCCCAATAAAATTGAAAGCCCAAGAAAAAGAGAGAGCTTAACAGCCCCTTTACATTGTGACCAATTTTTTGGCGACAATCAGTAAGGAACTGAGGGAGTATAACTTTTGACTGCCTGGATGATACTTGTGTTGGAGTCTATTATTTGAAATTGAGGTAAAGTTACTCTAGAACTCACTTGATTTTGATCTTACTCATGCATGGTAGTGTAATTTTAAGATGCTTTCTAGAGCTGCTGCCCGGAAGCTGTTTACAAACAGCTATTTGAAGAAGTAACAACTAGGAACAAGGAGATTGTGCAGCTGGTGCTTTGATGTTGAGTTAGTGAGTCTATTTATGCAAACTTTTTGGGACCCCTATGGTTGGAGAGAGCTGTAAACTGGTCTGGAATTCCTGGATCCAAGGTTAGTTCATCATGCATTTCAAAAATGCACACTCTGGGAGCCTGTTTTCATGTCTGGAATCTATATAGGACTGGCATGTGAAAACTTGTCATCGGGGTTTAAGCATTCCCATTTGGAGAACAGCCAGCTACCCTTCCATATTTACTGTCTTTCTTTCAGTTCATGCAATGCCAGACAAAGAAACAAATTGTAGGACATACGCGTCTTTGAAAACGTTACTGCAGAGGAGAGGTTATAGATACCCTGGTTTTGTAATCAGTGACCAAAAACGGGCAATAGGAAGCCAAACTCTGGGTTTAAGTACCGGAGAGAAATTCACCACCACCACCACCGCCACCTCTGAACTGTTTCTTTTCTTTCTATCTATCCACAAGATGAAATTTATGCAACTCTGAACTCTTTATAAATGAGTGGTGTACACAGCTGACTGCTTGAGATGCTCTAGACATTCGTTTACTGGTCTTGGATGACCATAGTTCTTATGTCCATGTTTCTTGAATGTACCCCAAACGGAAAACAAATAAAAGCTATAAACAAAAGGAATAACATGCCAATAGATGGAAACTCCAGAAATTAGGTAAAAATCAAAGAATTTTGCCCGTTCCAACAATTCCTCGCCCTCTAGTCTTCAACCCAACAACATAAAAATAACAAATGTAGAAAACAAAGGTACAATGAAAAATTGCAAGCTGCATCGCATATAAATTAGCTTCTTTCTTCAATATTTCTCTTCTGGTGCAATCAGAAGCATTTTCTGTGCACTATTGATGGCCCAGACTCGTCATACTCGGCCTTTGCAATCCACATCTGCACTCAAACAATAAATAAGTCCAATGAGAAATCATCTGATAGCAAATCAAAGAGAATTCATGGACGTTCAATGTCTGCTTAAAATGAAAAAAGTACAAACCTGCTGGAAGGTGCTGAGAGATGCCAAGATGGATCCTCCAATCCAAACACTATACTTCCTCTCCGGCGGCGCCACCACCTTGATCTTCATGCTACTAGGGGCAAGCGCGGTGATTTCCTTGCTCATCCTATCTGCAATGCCAGGGAACATGGTGGACCCACCACTAAGCACGATATTCCCATACAAATCTTTCCTGATATCGACATCACACTTCATGATGGAATTGTAAGTGGTCTCGTGGATTCCCGCCGCTTCCATTCCAATCATCGACGGCTGGAAGAGGACCTCTGGACAGCGGAACCGCTCGGCGCCGATTGTGATCACCTGTCCATCAGGCAGCTCGTAGCTCTTCTCGACGGAGGAGCTGGTTTTGGAAGTCTCTAGCTCCTGCTCGTAGTCTAGGGCTATGTAAGCCAGCTTCTCCTTCATGTCCCTCACAATTTCCCGCTCTGCAGTGGTGGTGAAGGAGTAGCCGCGCTCCGTGAGGATTTTCATCAAGGCATCAGTGAGGTCGCGGCCTGCCAAATCGAGACGGAGGATTGCATGTGGGAGGGCATACCCTTCATAGATGGGGACCGTGTGACTGACACCATCTCCACTATCCAGCACAATGCCTGCATAATTCAAATACAGGATACAGTGGACACCAGAATCCAGCACAATGCATTGTCTACTGAACTACTATTGAGACCAATCAAAACCATTTCTCTTCCTACATTCTTGGTCATTTTTTTCGCAGTCGTGCTCTTTAATGGGATCAACGAATAATAATAAGTTCGAGACATTTTCTCCACCAATGAAAAGATCTCAATTACAACTTGTAGAAAGTTTTCCAAACCATCCAACAAAGAATACAATAAAAATATTGGCAGTAAAGTAATTCGTCCTCAACCTTCATGAAAAACCATCACTCCGATTAAATTTAACAAAGAAAGTTTTGGTCTCAGTCCCTGCAAATTCCACAACCAAATGCATAGGCATCTCATGCCCACATATAGACCATACACTCGAATTGAAGTTCTGGGCCATGAGAATACATAAAACACCTCGAGGGAGCTATCAAAAAATTATATACATCAATCTAAGCTGAAATAATCAGCCATTGTCATCATTCTGTCACGCTGACGTGTATTGACACATTAAGCATGCTGAATTTCAGTATTTGATGGTTTCATACTAAATTCAATTGAAAGCTTTACTACTGGCAATATAATAACTGACAACTTACCAGTTGTACGACCACTGGCATAGAGGGAAAGAACAGCCTGAATAGCAACATACATAGCAGGAGTGTTGAAAGTCTCAAACATGATTTGGGTCATCTTCTCACGGTTAGCCTTCGGGTTCAGAGGTGCTTCCGTTAGGAGAACAGGATGCTCTTCTGGGGCAACACGGAGCTCATTGTAGAAGGTGTGATGCCATATCTTCTCCATGTCATCCCAGTTGCTGACAATACCGTGCTCAATTGGATATTTCAATGTTAGAATACCACGCTTGGATTGAGCCTCGTCTCCCACATATGCATCTTTCTGCCCCATCCCAACCATCACACCAGTATGACGCGGGCGACCTACAATGCTAGGGAACACTGCCCTTGGAGCATCATCTCCGGCAAATCCAGCCTAGCAAATGGTAAACCAATTAGTTCTATCAAATCAGCGATCCCCCTTTCCACTGAAGTAGAGAGGGATTTATATCACGACAAACTGAGACTTAAGCAGTGTTGGATTCAAAACTGGTGCTAGAGATCACCAATTGACTTATTACACTCCTGAGTCCGGACTATGAACTCAAAAAGAATGATATGTTGGCAATATTTTGAAATTGTTTGTTTTTCATTTCTAGATTTTTTAAGGGGGGCAAAGGGGGAGGTTTAGTATGATCAAGCATCTATTCGAAACCTTAAATAGAAGAAATTGCAGCCGATACCTTAACCATTCCAGTTCCATTATCGCACACAAGTGGCTGAATATCCTCAGCATCTGCCATCCTATATTACCTCCTGATAAGAATGCAGATTAAGTGAGAACAAGTACAACGCAATGAACATATTTTGTTTAATCAGATTTAATTAACCTAACACTTAATGTACTACCATGTATGATATCACAAATGATTTTGATGTCTGTTCTCTCTTATTCAAAATTCTCCATATGAAAATTGTTCGTGGAAGCCAAGAAAATAATAAGGGGGGGGGGGGGGGGGGGGGGGGCGGCGTTTGTTGCGGGCTGGTCGCGTTTGGATCAGCAATTTTTAGTTTTTCTACAACTAGATCTTATATCACATTTGACCTTAAATCAAACAAACATCTATTCGAACGTTTCACTTCGTTGTGATTCCTGTAGTAAGTAAACACAGAAACCAATCAATTTCAATGAACCAATTGGAAACAAAAATGCTACAAATCTCATGAAAGTGTTGAAAAAAATTCACCGAATCTCAGAAAACACAGAACATGCCAATTCAATGCAACAAAATACTTGATCCAATCTTAACTCAGATGCATTTTCCCATTGCTCATCCCATCTTTCTTATAGACTTTTCCCCCCATCGCACATCGCATCGTTACAAATAAACACAGAAACACTTCTTTTAAATTTTTTCTGAATAAAAACATCTAATATGAAAGAGAATCTTTGAAAAATATTAAATGGCTACTTTTAACACATATCAGCGGCATGCACAAATGACAGCTAGAACAAACTGAATTACAATGGAACAAAACAGGGGATGAAATCAATTATAGTACTATATATCATATCGTAAATTTAGAATCTGGGAAAGCAATAATCCAAAATAAACAACGGAAAATGGATAAAGCAGCGGTTTTTAACTGAATCTACTGCGCCAACGCAGAATGGGATCAATCACAATGGCGATGAATGCGATTAGATATTCTCTTACCTTTCTTCTGAAACACTGGATGTGACGAGAGAGAGAGAGAGAGAGAGAGAGAGAGAGAGAGAGAATCGGGTCTGGGAAGGATGCGGAGATGAGAGAGAGAGAGAGAGAGAGAGAGAGAGAGAGAGAGAGAGAATCGGGTCTGGGAAGGATGCGTAGATGAATGAATGACCGAAACACAAATGGAACCCCTGCCACCCGAAATGAGGAATGGCTGGGGTTAATATGGAGGGCGAGGGAAGATCAGGGCCGTTTGACTTGGCTCAACCTTTCTGGATGGACGGACAGGAAGACACGTGGATGAATCATTGCGAGTTCTTGAGCCATGGAAAGGAGCAATTCTTCGGTGCCGAGCGGGTATTGCCGACGTGGCACCCCGCTCGGCGCACTCGAGCCGTCCGATGCGTTTTTGGAAAAATTTTCCATGGAAAGTGGTGTCACTCTAGCTAACTGTTACTTTGAGAAAATAAGAATGCTCAAAGCTAGGCTTGGCTTTAGATGCATGAGTAACGTTACCATTTATGTAGCAACAACTCCTACGATAACATTACCATTCCCAGGCACTACACACGGGCAGGTCTCGACTTTAGATGCATGAGTAACGTTACCATTTATGCAGCGACAACTCATACGATAACATTACCATTCACATGCACTACATACTGCGCACCTTAAACCATCCACAGTGGTATAACAAAAAAAGGATAATTAAAAATTGACACATCAACTTTTGATTATTCACTTAAGAAGTTGTTAAGCTCAACAATATTGAGCTTCACAATGATCACTTCTAGTCCATAACCAAAATAAGGATCCACTATAATTTCACTCTCTCTCTCTTTCTCCCCCTCTGTTTTCCGTCATTTTCTTCCCTCCATTTACATTTTTTTTGACAAAAATATATTGATTCCCTCTCTTAATTTTGGGCAAAAATCAGTGATTTTCTTCCCTCATATTATGTTATTTATTATTATTATTATTATTATTATTATTTTTTTTTTTTTTGGTGGGGGGGGGGGGGGGGGGTTTGGGGGGAATAGAAACGGGAAAGAAGATTGAAATACCTTAATTTGATGACGATTGGGTTGAATTGTATATGATCAAGAGATATGAACTTCACTTTTTTAGGGAAATAAAGAGAAATAGTTTGTGGGTGAAGTGAAAAAGATATAGAGTAGGCGAAAAAGAGAAGAAGAATATACCAGTTGAAACACGCGTGTATACAAATTTTGGAACTAGTTAAATTATGTGGTATGGGGTCCACAAATTTTGATTATTAAAAAATGTTGCTAGTTTTGGTTATCCAAAGCCCAAAATTTGATTATTTCTAAGAATGTTGCTAAATTTGATTATATCATTGTGAGTCATCTTTTGCACTAATATTGTTAACTTTAAAAATAATTGGTTTTTGAATATACCACTGTAGATGGTCTTAGAGGGGTTCTAGCCTTTTCCGCCACGGAACCATGAGACAATAAAAAATATGTGATGCCCTTGCATATTCTGGCCCATAGAAGTGTTGGTGACGTGTGTGAACCCCACAAAATATATGAATATGTGTATATCTCTGTGTGAGTTGTATGCGAACTAGCATTGCTCTCAATCCAATTATTGTCAAAAAACTAGTTCAGGCACTTTTCAATCTCTTACACTTCTTTCTTGTCCTTATTCACGCAAATTACTCTTAAGTTTAATACTCGTCTCTCTCTCTCACACACACACACACATATATATATATAATGATAATTTTTTTATTTCACGTGAATAAGGAGGGAGGAGAACAAATGGACAAAATGTTAAAAAGAAATTGCAAAATCATTTTCCCTTATCGCTAGCATCTTACTATGTTGTTATATGTCTGCAGCCACAATGCATTGATGGTGGTACGATTATATTTCTGGTAATGGAGGGGTAACTCTTATTAGTGGATTTCCATCCCATGGCCCATATGTGGTGTGGTGGTGAGAGCTTTTATTGCCATACCATTGTTTTTGGGAGTACTTCTACCATTACATCCATTTATATACTCATTCACACACTCACACTCACAACAAGGGTGGAGCCCGCACACACTACACATCCAGTGTGTGTGGGTCCCACCATTATTGTGAGTATGGGTGTGTGAATGAGTGTGTAAATGAGTGTGGTGTTAGAATTATTGTTGTTTTTGGTTTAAAGAGATTGAGATGTGCAGTGCACCCCATTGTCAGATTCCATTGCTGTCAATATTTCAAACCTTTCCACCCCATCAAAAAGAAACCAACATAAACTTTTCCACTTTATAGAGTCCACAGGCTGTGAAGGAAAGAAAGATTCAAGCCACATGTGTCATTTGATATTTGAGGCTTTATTTATTCTGTGTAGTATTGGTATTGGTTATCTTCATTTGATTTGACATTGCCACTAGTGCTTGGTGGGGATTCTGGATGGAGTGAACATTCCCAAAGGAAAAATAGGACGAAAATTTAGGTGACAACTGTTGGATCCTAAAAAGCACTCCAATCTGGTTTGGAACAGATAGTAAGTACTAGTTGTATTTCAGGAACGCTAGTTAATGTATTAATTATTCATTGGTGAGTTGGGTTTTCAGACACCACGGCTTTGCTTGGTTAAGAGTTTAGTTTAGTTTTGGTAGTGGATGGAGAGAGAAATACGATAATGATTGAAGAGATGAGTAATGATTAGAGAGAGATAGAGAGAGAGATGAGAAAGTAAATAATTGAAAAATAGGATAATGATTTGAAAAAAAAGTAAAGATAATGATTAGAAAATAAAACTAAAACTAAAATGAAATGGCAACCGAACACTACCAAGGTAGTTTGTGTTTGTTTATCAAATATCGGCGGTGTTAACCTCTTTGATCATGCATAGGCAAGAGCGAGCCTACATGTCACGCATAGATGCTTAGAGCTATGTCATCCCTTGTGTTTGCTAGATGAATGCTAGAATTAGCTTGGTATTCAGACTCCTTTAAATTAGCTTAATGTTAAATCCTCTGGTTTGAGAGATCGTTGACGCGTATCTCAAACTGAGTAATTCGAGAGAGAGCTGATTGATTCGAGTAGTGGGTGTTGAAATTCCCCTAGACCTAGCCGCTTAATTTAAATCATTTTCAAATCACATTTTCATCGCATATTTAGTTCACTTCAAACTACACCTAAAAGTTAGCCGCTTCAAGGCCACAATACTTGCATCTACAAATCCAATCAAGCCATGATGATATTCTCTTGGGTACGAAATCCGGACTTCTGAATTATTATGCTTCAATGGACGTATTTACCCTACGCTTGGGGTGATCATATATTGATATATCGACGGACGAAGCAATGAGTTTGGATTCAATTTGACACCCCCAATTACCGAGCGCAAGATAGCATTTTGTGGTCTGTTGTTTTTCCTATATGCTATGCTATGATGTGATTCTGTTTTCTCAATTATAAGGCTTAAAGATGTTTATTTAATCATACAAGCCCAAATATTTCGTCAGAGTACTGCAGATAACATCATCAACAATCATTCCTCAGCAATAGCTTGAAATATTGGAAGTTCGAGAGATGCTGGGCAATACTTCAAACACTAATCCAAAACAATCAAAACGAATATAAATAAAAAACATATCAAATTATCAAAGATGGTCTAGAGGAGCATCCAGTCCAACTGACAAGTGACAAGAAGAAGCAGAAGAAGACTATGACATCAACTGATACACAGGACTAATACCGTGCAAAGCAAAGCAAAAGAAGACAACTACTTCAAACTGGATTAGAATCCAGAAGACAACTACGATATCAACGAGCAAAGGTGAATATGCGATCGCTTATTAGCACATTTCGCTAAGAATGGCACCTAAAAACTTCGAATCGTCTGGCTCCAACTAATGGACCGAGTAGCCGCTTTGCTAATCCTTTCTATAGGAATGGGGGCAGTATGACCCATCGTCGAGGATATTTGGGTCTTCCCTCCTTCCCATCAAATAGCTGCCCCAAGAAAAGTTATAAAGGGTTAGAATGTATGGATCAATGAAAAACAAGAAAATAAGTGGAAAAGAGAACAGAGGAAAAGTATAAAAGAAAGAGAAGTATATTTTATATATCTATGGACATTGAAACGAGGTGTAGGCCTCAATGCGTAAGCATTTAGACTCTTAGTATACATACATACATGAAGATGTCTTCAGTTTAGTTAAAATGTGGACCTCCCCATTTCTCTCCTTTCTGGATCGAATTTCGAAGATCCGAGCCGCTCAATATGATCAAAACGTGATTTTAAGAGTACCTGCAAGAAGTCAGCAAAACAAATAACTAGGAAGGGCTTCATTTGAACAATTTTTTATTGAACGGTTCAATAAAAACGGCTCAAATCAAGCCCTTCCCGGTTATTTTTTTTGCCGATTTCTCGTGGGTACTCTTAAAATCACATTCTGAACACATTGAGTGGCTCGGATCATTGAAATTCGATTGGAAAAGGAGAGGTCCACACGGTCCACATTTTAAGAGGTCCTCATTTGAAATTTTCTGTATATACATATACACACACACTCCGAATCAGGTAAGGGATCCCGGATTTTGTGTTTCGTGCAGACCATGATCTCAGCAGTTGGATTGTGTTTTTAATAGTTTGGATCTGCTGAGATCATGGTCTGTACGAAACGCAAAATCCAGGATCCCTTACCTGATTTGGTGTGTATAGGTTCTCTTCTACTAAGGGCGCCTTAACTTGCTAAGTTAAAGACCTCATGAGTTTGACATTTTCCGATCAAATTTTGATGATCTAAACCGTTCAATGTTTTTGAAACGTGATTTTAAGGGTAAGCGCGAGAAATCGGCAAAAAATATGACCAGGAAAGACTTGATCCGAGCAGTTTTTCATAAATATGAAAAACTGTTTGGATCAAGCTCTTTTGAGTCATATTTTTTGTCGATTTCTCGCCTATACCCTAAAAATCACATTTTGCCCACATTAAACGGTTCAGATGATCAAAATTTGATCAGAAAAGGGGAAGTCCTAAACTTAACAAGTTAAAAAAGCTCTTAGTAGAAGCTTGGTGTGTGTGTGTGTGTATATATATAGTATATATATATTGATCAGCAAAGCGGCTACTATTCTAACAACGTTAAAATAGTTAGATTAGCACCTTAACAGAGAAGTTGAACCACTAACCTCTTTCCTTTTAGCACCTAGGTGCCCCCCTGATGCCGTTGGGCCACAGAGGCCTCTTGGTATTTAAAGTCTTAATGTTAAGTTTCACAAATATGTAGCATCAATTAAAACCTAAAAAAAAAAAAAGGTGACAACAATTCTAAATAAAAGCAATGTTCTAAAAGTCGCTAGGCACTAGTCGGACGGTCGGCCACCTTTGAGCGATTAGTCAGTGCATATTAATTAGTAATCGGCGATTAACCGTTAGTAGGATCTAATCGGATAGGTCCTGCTAGTGATTAATCGGCAATTAATCACGGATTAATTTCTTATTTTAGAACACTGAATAAAAGTTATAAAAAGTAAAAACTCTTCCAAACGTATGGCCATTTGTAACCTCTATTTAACAAACTATTTTTTATGATGTAAAAAGCATACCCATGCTACACATTCAAGGGTTGCCCCAGTGGAAAGGGCGAATGATTGACTTTGGGAGTATTCCCCTTGGTCAGGAGTTCGATTCCCCACCGAGTGAGTATCTTGATAGTAAGTGGGGGGTCGTGACTGGTGTGGCAGCGCTAGTTCCCCCGAGGTTTGGATTGTGCAGTCGGATCCAATTATGGCTCGACTGTAAGACTGTTCCTCGGTTATAAAAAAAACAAAGCATACCCATGCTACATATAACAGTAATCTTTCTAGCCAATAGGTACTCACTCTCTCACTTTCAGTAAACTAGAAAGAGTTTCTTACTTACAGTAGTTTTATATGACAGTTGTTTTAAATTTCTATATATGTACCTTTTTTATTAGAGAGTAGTTTTCAATTGAGGTAGTTTTTTTTCCCTTATTAAGTAACACGGATTCAATGATTCCAAGAAGTAGAAAGATAAGGAATTTGGGCATTGTCTGAAGTCAAAAGCCAAAGAATGTTAGTAGAAACATAGATGTTTTTCTTTTTCTCCGACCAACAGATTTATTTATTGAATCTGTGTACTGTGGGGAAAAAGCATAGGTGAAATAAGTAAATTGCATTCAAATAGGAAAAACACGGAAGAGGACAAAACATACCTTCTTGATTTTGTGTGAGGCTAGATTATTTGTTGGAGTTACTAGATGGGGAAAGTGATGAAGCTTTTCCCAGCCATGGATCATTTACGAAATAAGGAGACAAATAACTGGTAGAGTTGTGTAACTGCAAGTCTTTTAAGATCGTGGGGTAGTGGTCTGATATTTTACTATTCTGCCCTTACAGTTATTAGATGCACAGGGTTTGTAAAATCTTTTTTTTGTTTGTGGGAGCAAAATGAGAGCCAGCGTCAAAGAGGAGTCCACACCAAAAGTTGTTCTCCCTTTAGAGCATCCACAGTGGAATAAGCAAAATAAAATGTTGTTAAAGTTAATAATATTTGTTTAAAAAAGTGCTCACATTGGAATAACCAAATTTAACAACCTCTTAGCAACTAATCAAATTTTGACTTTTGAATAATCAAAACTAACAACCTTTAGCCAATAACCAAATTTAATGATCCTCATATTTTCTCAATCAAGTACACCCATCATTACACAAAAATCTTTTCTCTCTTTCTCTCTCAACAATGTTTTCAAAAAATAATTATAAAAAACTATTCCTACTATTCTTTTCAGAAATTTTTTCTAAAAAAAAAATTGTCTTTATATGAACTTTTTTTTTTTATTCTTTTTATAAAGACTGTTTCTTCAATTTTTTTTTAAAAAAATATTTTTTTTAAAACTATTTTTTTTAAAAAAATTGTATTTACACAAAGCTGTTTTTTTACACATTCTTTTTCATTAAATATTTTTTTATCTAACTGTTTTTAACTTAAATTGATTTTTTTCTTCCAAAAACTGTTTAATTAACTTTTTTTTTTCAAAAACAAATACTCCCTCCGTCCCTAAATAAGTGTCCGGCGCGCAAAATTAGGCCTTATAAAATATGCATATTTTCCATTAAAAAATTTAAATTTTTTTCACAATCTAATAGAACTCATTACTATCTAATGATTTGTGAAAAAATTTTGATTTTTTTAACGAAACAAATGCATCTTTTTGAAGGCCTAGGTTTGCGCGTCGGACACTTATTTAGGGACGGAGGGAGTATTATTTTTTTTATAAAAACTGTTTTAACATAAAATAGTTTTTCAAAAGATTTTCGTGAAATGAAGAAGAAAAATTTGGAGAAAACTCATGGAAGGAAGCAATGATCACATTGGTTTTGATTATGAGGAAAAAATAACCAACGTGAGACTTGATATTGCTAACTTTAGCAACCTCTAAATGGATAATCAAAATCTGATGTGGCATGTTTTGATTATTCACTTTTGTTTATTCCACTGTGGATGCTCTTACAAGATAAAATAGAATATATATCGACAAGTTAAGGGAGAGGGATAGAGTATGAAGATGCATAGGCCATCGTGCTCCAAAGAAACTCAAGTCTCACAGGGAATGACTAAAATTGTGCAAAAGAAATGTATCGGAAGCCTCTTGTAAAGCGAAAAGGCAAGGAAAGTAACCTTCTTCAGACGCCGGTGCTTAGCAAGTGCCCAGTTAGTCATGATCAGAGTGGCAACCACAAGAAAGACATAACCCGCAATCGTTTGTGTTGCAATATTGAAACCCAGCCACTGATAAATCTCTGTTGTATAATTTGCACATGTGACAATATTGAACAAAAACCCATGCGGGATTTGGTAGCCACCATTTCCATCAGGTCTACGAAGATTCCTCAGCAAGATGTGGCAATAGAAGTTTGAGATTTGACAAAGCACTCCAAAAGAAAAACCGATCTTCATCTGGAGGTCACTAACAGGGGTGTAAAACGGGTGATTCACATAGTAAGCAATGTAAGCACCAAATGTCCAGTAATAAGCACAATTCCGGAACACGTTAGAGAGTGGTGAGGTTGCATGGCTGAAGCGATGAACAAAGAATGTCTCCATAATACGTTTGAAGTAGTGGAAACACCAGTAGTACAAGGCATATGTCTGAACTGGGTGAATGACATGCTCTCCTTTGTAGCCAAAGTATTGATACACAGGGAAGTAGTAGAAAATTGGGTAGATCAACAGCGGACCCAAATATTCAAAGAAGAAAAGTGTCTGGTAGGATACTTGTGGACCTAGATCCTTGAAGACCACAGTCAAGTTGTCTGAGTTTCCGAAACAGTACTCCTTGAGACTTTTCTTGTAGTGAAGGACATTGGGTTTTTCCTTAGATCCAGGTTGGAGAGGAAGAGTCAGGCGCTGTCTAGATGGATAATACTTTCTGGCTGTAAATCAATACATAAGGTTGATGAGTCAGATGAAATAAAAGGCAATCAATATTTGGAGGGAGATAAAAGTTCAAAAGTCAAACAAGGAAAAAGTGCCCGAAAGAGCAAATGCAACAATTGGAGTGAGTACTTTCAGGTTCAAATTCAGGCACCACATGTTTTTCGTTTTTTTTTGATAGGCAAACGAAATTTTATTGATCTCTGAAAAGGTACAAAGATTAAAAGGAGCAAGGGAAACCGAAGGAAAGATTAATAACCTAAAGCTACCCGAGACCCAAGCGTTGCCAAGAGACCAACAAAAACCAAGTGGGCCAAGCCCAAAACTCAACCTAAGTGCAAACAAACTGCCCCATCCGCCGCATTCGCCACATCAGAGATGCATCAATACCGCCACCAGAACCCAGGGAACCAGCCCCTGTTGCTGTCCCAGGCACCACATATGTTAGCAGTTTAGCAGTCAGCCAATTGACATTTGTGATTGTACATCCATCCAAGAAACTTGGCTAAAAAGAAATTGGTGGCGTGCATTCTTAATTACAATCTATATTCCCAATATGCATATCATAGCCAAGTCATAGAACATTGTAAGCCCGAAGTCAGTTGATTAAAACAGACCACATAAACAATAGTAAGACAAGTAAACTAATGTTGAGTAACATGGTAGTTTAGCAACTTGCATGCATATAGTCCAGGCTCCAAAACTGTTTTCATTCATTATCACCTGAGAATGCCAACGTAAACCTCGTTTTATGACTAGGTGTTCACTTAGTTCAACCATCAACACATAATCGAGAAGTATGCAGCTACATAATCTCAAGAAACAGACATTTCGTAAGTTTTTACAAACAATATAAATATAAAACCCGAAGTAGCATCTTTCTTGTTCTGAATCAATGGTTTCATCAAAGAAGCAAAGTCGAGAAGAATAAAGTCAAGAAAAGAAGCTGAGAGTCATCTCTCAACAATGTTACCAGTGAATCACTACACATAGAATGCGTATAGTCTAATAACCGCACAATGGTGCACAGTAAACATAAGCAATTATTTTCTTTCCTCCTATTTAACACAACCATGCAACGTAGCACGGACACGAGATTTCTAAAAAATATGGACACAGACACAGCAGGGAACATGTCAATAATAATTAATAAATACTACCATCCCAAAATGTTTGTCGGGTCTACAAAACGAGAACTTAAAATTAGTATTTTTTTTCAAGAAAAATTCAAACTTTTTCCATAAATTAAAAGAGCTCATTGATATGTAGTTGTAATACCCTGTCGTGCATTCTCCTTATTTTTTTACATATTGGTATCAACTCATGTGGCAACTCAGGAGAAACAAAGCCGTGCATTGGCCATGTGGACATATGGGTACGGTTGGCCATGTGGACATATAGGTACGGGTTGCGCATGGCGGACAAAGTGGACAATATTGTACTGGACAGGGGCGGGTCGTTACAATATATTGTAATATCACTTATCCAAATATATATATATATATATATATATATATATATATATATTGTAATATCCCTTTCCAAGCATTAGAATGGGACAAAAATTATTTGATTATATTGATGTTTTACGAAATTTGAGGTGATCAGGAACAAGGCATGGAACATGGTTGGCTTGTGGTTTGTCACATGGGCATAATTTGAGCTTTGAAATGTTGGGTTGGGCTTTATGGACACGTGCCGTTATAGTTTGAGTCTTGGAAGATGAGTCAATAAAATGAAAACAAGACGAAAGGAAGAAAAGGAGGTGAGTGACTCTCTTGTTTGCATACCTCTATTAATGAGTATCTAAACCTTACACCAGGGGAGGAGGAAAAAAAAGAAAGGAAGAGGAGGAGGTGGGAGAACAAGCTCACAGAGATTGGTGGAACAAAGAAACATGAGGAGATACAGGAAAATCTCTTAAACGGAAAGTGTGTGAGGAGTTGGGTTTTGCATCTTAGTTAAGGTTGTACCATTTGGTATTATTTTTAATTGCGAGAGATGAGTATTTGGGATGGGATGTTACGCTAGTAAATTGTTGGGAAAAAAATGATTTGTATTATTTTTGAGTCACCATTTTGCAGACCGGACAAACATTATAGAGAAGAGGGAGTAATATTTATATTATACTAGTGGAAATATAGTTATATAGAAGCATGAAGCATCAACATATATCATATACACCTTATTTGCACGAAGCGGGAACGGGTGGAGGTGCAGGAGCAAGAGCGAAAACGTGGGAGCAGGCGAATATCGAAGCTCCCAAGATTGGGAGTGTGAAAGGAACATGTACATATATCACGGAAATTATGTAGCATAGAATGTGCACTTTAAAAGTACAATGATTTTAGGGAGTAAAAACATGGCTCAAGTCCACCATAAGCGTAAGAAATGGGCTAGCGTAACAATATATGATTTTCTTTTCAAGATATCATGACGTGGGCAATATATATAAGTTAAATCGAAGACCAATTTGTAAAGCCAATTGGTAAATCCTTGTTTTCTATATAAGGTTGTACAAAAGCTCCCATCTTAGGAAGGAGCGAGCTCCCATCTCATGGAAGCGCGCTCCACGCTACCAGACGATGGATCTCATCCATTGGCTACGACACTATCTCTTCGGTAATCTTCCTCAATGACGCATTGGTGTTCATTTTAAGGGACGCATCCTTGTTGAGAGGTAAGCTCATCGCCTATTTCAATGAGATAGGCGGCGAGCGCCAACTGATGGATCTCATCCATTGGCTAATCTTCATCGATGAAGCATTGGAGTTCTCTTGGGTGGATGCCTCCTTGTGAGGTAAGCTCGTCGCCTATTTCAATGAGATAGGCAGCAACAGCCAGCCGATGGATCTCATCCATTGGCTACAGCAGTGTCCTTTCGGTAATCTTCCTCAATGACGCATTGGTGTTCCCTTCGGTACACCATTTTAGAAACTCCCTACTACTAAGATATAGACATCATATTACACTTATAACCCAAAATATTTGACGTTATACACATTTACCCACAAAACGTTAAAAGATGGCATATTCAACCCTTGTTGTGTCCCTCCTATGTCCCCGTCGTGTCGCTCCTGTGTCCCCCTAAAAGACTAAATCAAATTTAATGGACATGCCAAGTGGTGTCTTCCATACTTTATTTTGCCGCGTACCCGTGTCAGACATTGGGACGCGCCGATCTCTAAGAGTGTTGGTGCTTCATAGCAACCATGGATCCAGCAAGCCTTAAAATTTAACTCTACATGGCCCTCGCCATGGATCACAGCAGTCTTAAACAGTGTTCATCAAATGTTGAAGACAAACCCAACATGGAAACTACATAGAAGAAAATGAATTTAATCCATGCAATATGAACAAGTTGAAGTGAATGTCGCAGTAAATAGACAGATTTCTCCACATGGGCCATAAAACAACTTTTTTAGCTAAATGAATTAAATTTCATTCCCAGAAATAGCATCCAAATAGTAAAGAATGCCCATGTAGAAATCCACATTTTTCACATCATTGAATAGAAATATCAGTATTGTCTACCAATTCAACATTTTAACCACCCAAAGCCCGTATGTTAGCCCCTTAAGCTAGAAAACAGAAAAATGCTCTGAAAGTAGTATTCTCTTGATCCTGATACTGATACTTTAAATTGCAGCTGATTTCTTGAGCAGATGAATGGAAATAATGTCCTTAATACGATCTCTTTTAGTTCATTCACTCAGCAAAGGAGCCGCATTGTATAGTTGGAGGGAGAACATGTCATGTATGTTATATGATCGTTCAATGTACATAGTTCCCGTGTCAAACACTCTATACACTCGACACTCAAATAAGGGTGCGAGATCCGTGTCCAACATGTTCAGTTGGACAACAACTTGGCAAGCATATTTTCTAAATCTTCCCACCAGCCATGCATAGAACTCCTATAGTACACATAAAAGGTCGAAGACAACAAGCAACCTTGAAATGAAAACAGTGAATCTGATACTAAGACGAGTACCTGCACCTGACATCCATACTTCCTAGCATCTCAGTAAGAGATTCAAAACAAATAGAATTATTTCCGGGGCCTTTCAACATGGCCATTAAAAATTCACGACAAATACGGGATCTCAACTGAAAGACGTTGTCATTTGGGTTTATTGCTCATACAAACCTACTTATAAAGACTTTATTTTCTACACCCAAGATCTCTCATGGAAACCCTTCGTCTGGGACGGGGTTGATATGCTAAATCACAATAGTAGACAACAGGTGCTATATTCAAATTCCACACCAATGTCAAATCTCAAATCCATCAATTTGGATGAAACGACAATATCTCAAACCCATCAATTTGGCACAAGAACTTCGTAGTGTATTCAAGAAATGGATAACTGTAGATGGAAATTAAGCATCTTAAATGGGTGTGTCTCTGTCTGTGTGTGTCTCTCTCTCTATGTGTGTGTGTGTGTGTGTGTGTGTGACAGAGAGAGAGAGAGTTAGACCATAATAGTTACAAACGTGCTGATTTACCTTTCAGACTAACAACACAAAATTCAAATCAATAGCATAACAACTTATCAGAAACAACACGAGCTAACACAACACTTACTTCGCTGGTGAATTGCTTCTTGCAGATCAGCTACAGTAGCCTGCCAACAAAGAAAAACCCAATACCAAAATAAATTCAAAAGGTCAACCCAGAATACAATAGGATTCAAAGAAGATGCGTGTGTATGTGCATGTGTACGTATAGATCAAGAAACTAAAAGCAAACCAGATGATAGAAACAGGGAGAAATTAACATACGGAGTCATTGAGCTCTAGGCTACCCTTGACGAGTTCTCCACTACTCCGTGTAACTACACTCACTCTCATCTTTTCGAGATGATTGAAATCTGAAATGAGAGAAACCCAGTGAATTTTAAGCGACGCGAGAGCACTGCGGAGAATCTGAGATTGTATATAGGGGGTCCGGGCGGGGAGAGAGAGAGATTTGATAGGGTGGGCCCAGTGAGTGGCGCGGTGTGAAAATTAATGGCGTGTGGTTGACTGGTTGGGGTTAGGTGACCGGAACATTGTTCGTCGAGTCGCATCAAACTTTATGAACGCTGCTATAGGTACAACATTTGCTGTACAGCAGCCGCGCACAGACCAATTTTGTGTCCGTTTCGGATCTTGCAAAGATGATCGGAGCCGCTCATTTTGTTCAAAATACTTCGCGGCTAAATTTTGAAGCAAAGTTAGATGATTTGCAAATACCCTTCCCGGTATCGGATTGAGGTGATTTTTTACAGGGACCATAAATGAAGTATTTTGAACAAAATAAGCGGCTCCGATCATCTTTGCGAGACCTGAGACCGCTGGTCTGTGCACGGCTGCAGCCTTTGCTGTGCAAGCAGACTTTCTGAAACTTTATTGATGTAAAGGCCTTGAGGGGGAAGAAAAACAAGTATTGGGCCCACAGGTCAGGTATCTCTGCTGATATGGCAAGCTTTGAAATTGTTTAACCTCAATGACATATCAAAATGTCTTGCAATAACGCTTTCAATTTTCGTATTGTGTTCGTATTCTTAATTCTTGCTCTTGCAAATTTTAGTAGATTGAGATGTATTTCAAATATACTTTCACGTTCGCACTCACGTTGTTGTACCCACTCACACACGTGAATCATGTGACTTAAATTTTAACTAGTATATGTATACACGAAAACAAACAGGTATCCAAAGCATAGATTGAAAAATAAAGGGTGCTTTTCACATATATTTTTAATCTTTAAGCTAATGATAATAGCTAAGATATTTTTGCTAAATGTTATCTCATGTGATATACGTGTAGATATACTTAAGAAAAATAAACTGCCTAAGAATGCGTGAAAATATGAATTTTAGTGCATTTAGTTTAGTGAAAACGCCCCAAAGTTTTGCATTTTTTAGTATAGGACAAGAAATATTCAACGGTATAAAGATACTTTATAAATTATTGAAGGATTACCTTTTTTGGCAAATGTGAGAAGTCTGTGAGGCGAAATCTAAACAACGAAGAGGAAGCTCATGGGGGCAAATAGGCATCCACAAACCAGACAAACCATTAGAGAATGCCATCAGAGCACAGTATGTGCAGCCCTATTTCAAACTCGCCTAGTGAGATCAGGTTCGTAGAAAATAAAACTAATACCAAGCATATGACCAACAAACTACCGAACTAAATCCGGACAGAAACTGGACTAAATCTGAATAGAAACCGGGACAAAATCCGAACAGAAAAGAGAAATAAAGCGAAAAAAAATACACTCCCCTCCGTCAATGAGCAGCCCTTCTCTTGCCAAGCCCCCTGTCGATCAAGCTCCCAAGTTGACAACCCATGAAGCCACCGACGACCACGCGATTGTAAACCCAGAAGCGGTGCGGCGGTGAATGACAAGCGGTTTTAGTGGAGAAAGGGGAAGGGAAACAAGATTTGAAGGCAGGATTGATCCAATGGTGTAACAAAAACTAAAAGATTTCTAAAATTAAAAATATTAAATTTCTTTTATATCCCTTTGACTTTGACCAAAAATTCATTTTGATCCTTCACCTTTTCATTTCGGCATAAAAATACTCCGACTTTCTAATATTTTTCAATGTCATCCTTTAGAAGAAATCCGTTTTCTTTAAGTCCTGCTATAGGGACCGACAGCCGCGCCGGGCCGTCTTCGGCCACCGGACGGCCGATTCGGGCCATCCAAAAATTCTATAAAAAAAAAAAAAAAAAAACCAGGGGGCAACGCAAGAATCAACGGCATCCAATGTGTATTGGATGTTTGATCCAAACACCCTATTTTTCGTGTGTGTGTGTGTGTGTGTGTGTGTGTGTGTGTGTGTATATATATATATATATATATATATATATATATCCCTAAAGGATAACATTGAAAAATATTGGAAAGTCGAAATATTTTTATGCCAAAATTGAAAAGTAAATGACTAAAATGAATTTTTGGTCAAAGTCGAATATAAAAGAAATTTTCTCTTCAAAATATGACTCGCAATAGTATAACCAAATTTAGCAATCCTTAACCAATAACCAAATTTTAATTTTTGTATAAGCAAAACTACAAATCTATTTTTTCTTTGAACAACCAAATTAATGAGATCACACATACACTCTCTCTCCTTGTTTCTTTCACTCTCTTCCTATTCTCTTATCATTTCTCTATGAATAGACCCACCCACTTATAATTTATAAAAAATTAGTCTTAGATCCACTATAAGAAACTTGAAGAGTCTCTAGTCCACTTCCTAAGTTAATAAAGTCTCTAATCAATTTTTAACATTTTATAGTAGGCCCAGTTCACTCCATTCAAATTTAATATTTATACCTGCCCATCACATCATCGCCGGGAAGTTGACCGGCACCGGAAAGTTTGCCGAAAATTGACCCGTGCTAGAAGTTCATCGGAAAATTGGTTGGCGCCGGGAAGTACACCGGGAAATTGTCCGGTGCCGGAAAGTTTGCCCAAAAATTTAAGCACTTTCATATAGTTTTAGGGTGCACTTAGTTTCATAGGGTTTTAATGGTTTAGGCACTTTCATTGAGTTTAGAATTTTAGGCACTTTCATTGGGTTTTAAGGTGCACTTAATTTCATAGGGTTTTAGTGATTTAAGCATTTTGATAAGATTTTAGTGGATTAGGCATTTTCATAAGGTTTTAGTGGTTTAGGCACTTAGTTTCACAGGATTTTAGTGGTTTAGGTACTCCGGCGAACTTTTCGGTGGTGATGTGGCGGGAGGGGGCGTGGTGGTGGTGGAGGGGGGTGGTGGATGTGTGCTTATTAAGCAAGTGGACTAGGAACTCTACAAATTATTGAGGTGGACTAGAGACTCTACAAGTTCCTTATAGTAGACTTATCACTAAATCTCCCTTATATTTATTCCCAACTCTCTCTATATCTCTTTACTAAAATGAGTTATTTATTATAGAATAAAAATGACTATTGTGGGATTTCACATTGTTAATCTTAGCAATCTCTGAAATTAATAACCAAAAGATGATGTGACAAGTTTTGATTATGCAATAATGATTGTTCTCCCACTTGAACACACACACACACACACACACACACACACACACTCTCTCTCTCTCTCTCTCTCTCTCTCTCTCTAGGATACAAACAGACAAGGAGTTTTGATTAGCGCTTCTGTCGCTTGGGGGAGATCTCCCCTCCTCCCCCGAGCTTTCCTTTCTTCCCTTCTTCCTTTTCTCCTTCCACCTTCTTCCTTTTTTGTCGTTCCCCTTTCCGACCTCATCTTCCCCTGTTATACTGTTTTTTCCCGTCGGATTCTGATCATGGGTTGATCCAAATTTTGTGCCTAACGGCCAGGTGGTGGTCCGACAACAGGTGGTGACATGGTTTTGGCCTTCCAACAGATCTCTATGTTGGGAGATTTGGTTTTCGCTTAACGGCTGGGAGGCCCTCGAGGTTGCTGGGTTCTTAGCATTTTGAGGGATTGCGGTGTTCGTCGATGGGGTTTTAGGCCTTCGTTGTGTATTGTCATCGCTGGATCGATCATCGCTGGATCTAAGCTTTACGGTGGCTGTGGTATCGGAGGCTTTGGTTGGAGGTGGTGGCTGGTGTTTCGGGTGGGGAGGATGGGGCTATGTTTTGTTGTTGTTGTCGTCGTCGTGATGTAATTTTTTCTTTTTCAGGTGTTGGTTGTTGGTAACGGCAATGGTGGTTGGTGGTCAGGTTAGGTGGAGGCAGACGAAGGTGGACGAGTGGTGGTTGGTGAAGGTTGGGTCAGGTGGGGTTAGGTGGAGGCAAGATGGTGGCTGGTGTTTTGAGACTAAATCGGGCGTGTCCTTTGCGGTCGACGTTTGATCGTTTTTGGGATTGGCAGGTTCACAGCAGTCTTTACGGCGGAGGCGGCTTTAGCGCTTTAGATTCTAGTTCTTAGGGTTTGGGTGTTTTGGGCTTTATTTGTTGGGCTAACCCCCTTGTATTTGGGCTTTTAGGCCTTTTCTGGTGTTGGATTTTGTCCCGTTTGCTCTTTATTGTTTTATCTAGGCTTATGGCCTTTAGGTGCTGGGCTTTGACCCTTGGGGTTTTCTCCTTAGTTGGTATCTTGCCAATCAAGGGTTTGGGTCTCGGATGGGCACTTGTTGCCCTCCTCCTTGCTCTCTTTTGTCTTTGTAGTCACTTTCAAAGATGAATAAAAAAAATTTGCCGTTCAATAAAAAAAAGTTTTGATTATTGTGGGCAACGTGCCCTTTTCTCGGGAAAGAATTCCGTTCCCTTCCTAAAGAAAATGCCGGTTCGATGGGGCGCTTTAAGCTGAACGGCAAGCGCTCGTAAAATAGAGAGTCGCCACTCGGGTTTGAAGGTCCGACTCCCAAGGAACCATATTTCGAAGCACTTGCTGCGCTGTTTGATTTAAAAATGTGAAAGAACCAGTCTGTCATAACCATATCTAGGTTCGGGAGCCAGGTTACGAGAGGGGAAGGGTTTTATGGCACCACTCTCACCCAATCCGGAGATCAGGTCTTTACTTAGGCATTTGCGAAAGATGTTTGTTTACGATTCTATTTAATTGATCAATTCTTTAGCCAATTAGGGCGGGGAGAGCAGTTAATCGGGGATTAAAACTGTAACATGTTTGCAAGATGTGATAGATAGCATGGATGAGCAGTTAGTATAGGATGAAAACAGACTCCTGTGGGAGTTTAAACAAACTGGGAGGCCCCTGTTTTGGAGTGATGTGCGCAGGAAGAAACCAGTATGCACTGAACAAGTCATTGCATGCTGTTCACTCCTGCGCGCACAACTCCAAGACACACGCGCGCCGGTGAGCTTAAACCCACAACTCTTATTCTCAAACCCTCTGAGCTCTGGAAGGACCAGTGCACACCCAGGACAAAACCACGTAGTTATAAGCAGCATAATATACAGTTTAAAGGCTGTAAAGCCCCATAAATTAATAAAACACCCCATAAATAGTGTGGGGACAAAATAATGGCCTAAGGCCAAGCTACCGGTGCAAGGCCACTCACTGGTCAGAGGCAGACTATCGCGCGACGGAGCCAGTCTGGTGCGCGAGGGTGCGCCCTGGAGCTCTGTCGCGTGACGGAGCCTGTCTGGCGCGCGATGGTGCGCCTTGGCGCAACCAGACCAGTGCTTGGTTTACATGTTTCTGGGTACTTGGGACAGGTCCAGAATAATCCCAGGGGTACTCCATAACAGCAGAAACTCATATTGAACTAACTACAAACTAGCAGTTTATACTAAGGAAAGCGGTAAACTGATTTTTATTATGCTTAACAGTGATCTATAACATAATAAAGCACAAAACAGTAAGAACCAATCCCCACGCGGACCAGCAAGCATAGACTAGGACAGTCTGCGCGCGAGAGTGGGACCATCGCGCGTTGGTTCCTACCACAACAGTTTTGAAACCTTGCTAGCTTTAGGACCAGAACTGGTATTGATTATCAGCCTTGGCCTTGTCAGCCCCCCTCAGGGATCAAAACAGAGAGCAGAACAAAGGTAAGCTATACCTTCGGTTCTTGAGTTTTAAAAGGTGTTTGAGCTTTGAATTGAGGTTGAGGTTGTTTGAGGTGTTTGAGTTGAAGAAGAACAAGCTATGCTCTTTATGGTGCTTAGGGAGTAAGCCTTTGCATGCCAATTTTTGTTAACCCTTTGAAAGAGATCAAATGGAGGGTATTTATAGGAGGAGATGGAGGTGAATCTGGTTGGAAACAGAAGAGTTCAGCCAGTCCACGAGGCCTGACTGAAGTTGCATTGGTGGCAAACTGTCCTCCTTAAGAAAGGTTGGTGGGAGATTGGTCCGTCGCGCGATGGAGTCAGTCTGTCGCGCGACGATGCGCCTGGGCGCGCGAGGGTCAATGGTCAAACTTTGACTGTTGACCACCACCTGGCAGTTTGATCATCATGCGCAGGAGTGAGTCTGGCGCACGATGGTGCGCCCCGGCGCGGAATGGTTGCGCCCTGGCGCGTGTCAGTAGGGTTTTTGGTTTTTGAAGTGGCTTAGGCTAGGTTAGATTCAAGGGTTTTGCAAACACTCAAAGCTTAAACACGCTATCATTTCTGAGGTGTTCTTGATGCATTTCATCATCAGGGAATCAAAAATCGTAAATAAACTAATCTGGAAGCCCAGATTGGGGTGTCTTCAATTATGCTATTGGAGATACGCTGAGCATCCACAATGTAATAATCAAAAGAGAATAATCAAAGTTTGTCACATCAGATTTGATAATCTATTTAGAGGTTATTAAAGTTAGCAACGTTAAGTCTCACATTGTTTATTTTTTGTTCATAATCAAAATTAATGGGCCACTGTCAGCTGTTCCTTGCCTCCAAGCTTTTTCCTTCATTAATGCCTATTCATCCCTCCAAAAACAGTTTTTGAATTTTTTTTAAAAAGAATAGTTATTGCAAAAAAAAAGTTTTCGCAAAAAATTAAAACAAGTTTTTAAAAAAAAACATGTGTTTTTGCATAAAAATATTAGAAACATTGTGTTGAGAGAGAGAGAGAGAGAGAGAGAGAGAGAGAGAGAGAGAGAGAGAGAGAGAGATGGAATAGAAAGAAGGTTTTTGTATAATGATTGGTGTACTTGATTGAGAAAATGTGGGAACCACTAAATGTGATTATTGACAAAAGATTGTTAGTTTTGATTATCCAAATGCCTAATTTGATTATTGGTTAAGAGATTACTAAGTTTAATTATTACAATATAAGTATTTTTCTGAATAAACATTGTTAACTTTAACAATTCTTTGGTTTTGATAGTCTTACATTGCGGATGCTCTTAGTAACCAAATGAGGAGTGGATTCCATCATATCAGTTGAGCGCTAAACCGGCACCCTAGGTTGGCTTGATGGTCAGTCGGGCATTTAGGGGTTTACTCCCTTCTAAGATTTCAGATTTGAAACCTCTTAGGTATTATCAACTCCTTTGCTCTGGCTTTAATTGGCCTTCCTGCAAGTGAACAGTGGAATTGAAACCTCATAATTGATCGAGGTGCGTATAAACTTGCCCAAACATTTGTGCTATTCGAAAAAATAAACCCGCTCCTCATGATAGTTCATTTACTTTGTAGATCATTCATAAGCTTATGCATACTACACACACATATATACAGGTAGTAGATTTCTTTTATATCTCTTCGATTTTGATCAAAAATTCATTTTGATCCTTCACCTTTCAATTTCGGCATAAAAATACTTTGACTTTTCAATATCATCCTTTAGAAGGAATCCGTCCCTGCTATAGGGACCGACGGCCGTCTCCGGCCACCGGACAGCCGATCCGAGCCATCGAAAAATTCTATAAAAAAAAAAAAAAACGAGGGGGCTAACGCGGGAATTAACGGCATCCAATGTGTATAGGGTGCTTGATCCAAACACCCTATTTTTTGTGTATATATGTATATATCCCTAAAGGATGACATTGAAAAAAAATTGAAAAGTCGAAGCATTTTTATGCCGAAATTGAAGGGTGAAGGACCAAAATGAATTCTTGGTCAAAGTCGAAGGGATATAAGAGAAATTTTCTCTAGATAAAATGACTGGTTTGTTAGACAATATAGAGAGGTTGATTCTTATCCAGTAAACACGATTATGCATTGATTCAGCATTTTGGTTACACTTGGCTTTGTAATAACGACCATAATGTCATTGAAAAATAAAAAGTTGGAACAATATAGGAGTATGTCGATACAAGACTTTGTCCGGTCTTTAATTGAATTCTCCGTTATTGATCTGTTGGTGTGGTCTTCCAGTAATTAGTCGAGCACGTAAACTTGATCACTTAGCTATTAAAAATAAGCCAGTGGTTGCAATTGACACCTCACCGAATAATAACGACCATAATGCCATTGAAAAATAAAAAGTTGGAATAATATAGGAGTGTCGAAGCAAGACTTTGCCCGATCTTTAATTGAATCATCCGCTACTGATCTGTTGGTGTGGTCTTCCAGTAATTAATCGAGCACTGTAAACTCGATCACTTAGCTATTAAAAACAAGCCGGTGGTTGCAATCGACACTCTAAATGGGGCAAGTAAAGTGTAGGTTTTTCCCTAGACCAGGGAAAAATGTCTAGCATTGCCTTGCCGCCTTGCCATTGCTTTTTTGACCTAGCAAATGACGCGATTGGGGGTATTTAATGGTTTTTTTTTTTTTTACAAACAAAATTATCCAAATATAATATAGAAAGCAATTAAACAGTACAAATAGGCGAGTACAAACCATACAAACCACTCCATACAGCAACCAACACAACATAACTCAACAAATCAAATAAAGAGCCAACAAAACAAAGCAGACAAACCCCACCCCCCCCCCCCCCCCCCCCCCCCCAAAAAAAAAAAAAAAAACCAAAGAATGAAACAAGCGCACCCGCAACCCCAATCACACAAACAACGAAACTTGCAAAACAAAGATAAGGAACAACAGAGACAGAAAATCAATATACAGCTCGGCGTTGCGGGATACGATTAGTGTGAGGGTCGGCACAAGAATCTTCAATAACCCTTTCCTGTTTACGTTTCCGCTGGGTGGGATAATGTGTTGCCTTGTCACTGCCACAATCAGCCTTGTGGTTGGCTTTGGTCTTCCGCTTTCGATTGCTGGGTCGCAAAACAGACAAAAGCCTAAAGTCCTTTGATCGGTTCCCCCAGATAGCCGTAATCCTTTTGGCCTGTAAATTCCTTGGTCCCGTAGCAATCTCCTCCAGACCGTTCCCAACCCCAACTGATGAAGACTCAAAATTGAAATTGCTAAGTTGATGATGCTCAGGCGTTGGTGGAGCAGACTCACAACTCGACTGGTGGGAGGAATCATCTTCCATCTGGGAAGGAGTAAGAGGCTCTGGCGAACCATCCATAGCGACGTCAACTACATGATCAGTAGGACTATCCTCTCGAATCATGTAGCTGCCTGGTTGCTCACAGTTGTTGACAACTGAACAAGGATTCTTAACTTGAATCACCACAGATGAAAGGCTAGGCTTAAGAAAAAAACTGAAACTTCCTACCCCGTGGCTGAGCCTTGAATGCAGCTACGATTGACGAGAAGAAAGTCTCACCCCATAAGCACCTTTTCCTTCCGTTGTCTATACTCAATAGGAGTAGAACGTGTCATGGTATACACTATACAGAGGCCGCATACCCTTACCAACTTCACCAAGCTTCTCATGTTCAACAACAGCCCCAAAACCAGCAGGAAGAGTATGCGGTGATTCTTTGGACTCCAAAGCAGCACAACTAGATGAAAAAACGTCACCATTTTCCTTAGGCACCGCACCCACAAAATCTAGCACAGGAACGGAGGAACCCCGCATAACTCCACACTGGCACTCGACCGCGACACCAATCTGAAAGCTATGATAATCATTGCCAATCCAAGACGATTCCCCTTGAGAAGATTTAAGAACTGCTGTATCAGAATCATCCAAATCATCCTGCAATTGTTCCTGCGATTCATGCGTCTTAACAAAGATTTTACCCATCATAGTTTTGGCAGCAAGCACAGCTTAAGCAGCCCTTGAAGCCGATACCCAATCACAACCATACTCATCAGACAGCATGTCCAAGACCAAATCTCTTTCCATAGGGTCCAACGATGAAGACCTTAGAATATCCTCGGGCATCTCCAAATCTCACAATCTAGCAATACCCTTAACCCTTTTCCTCTTTCAGCAACACCTTTACCCTTATCCGCCCTGGAGAGACGACGAGTACTAGAAATTGATCGAGTGGAAAAACCTTGTTCAGCTGAAAACCCTTCTTCGGCATTATGAGAGAAATAGCACAAACACACAGTAATAAACAAACTATCCTGTACCCTAACACAAACAGACGTCACAAAGCTTCAACAAGACCCATATACACACAACAGAACAATACGCATGGCCCGAGGGTATGGAGGAGATATCTGCTAACGGTAGCTGCTTGGAAAACACCTGAAGAAATTGAAATTACTAGCGTTACCTCTTGTGCGAAAGGCCGACGATGGATAAAGAGTTGCCGGAGACTGCAACTTGTTCCCACTTGTTCGATTACTAACGAAAGCTTGCAGAATCGAGACCCCTAATCCTCCGCTAGGCCGCAGCAACCGCACGAAAACGAAATCCTGCCACAGGACCGAGTACCTCTGGACAAGACGATCCCAAATCACCCTAAAAAGTTGCCGGAAAACCACCGGAGCTGCCGCACGCGTGGCCTGAGATGGGGGCGTGCCAGTCAAGGAAGTTTCTCGAAAGACCCCAGAGAGAGAGAGTTTGGTAGGGTGTTAACTTATTTTTGTTAAAATGGTGTTTAATGGTTAAGTAGCCCATCAAGTTCAAACATTAACTCTTGCCTACATTAACAAGAAAATACCGACACTTTTCCAGAATCATAGTCTGAAATAACAAGAAAGGTTTTTGTTTCAAAGTGTACATAGTGAGAGATAATTGAGTAGCTCTAAATATGTTCTCCTTTTTCATTTTTTGTTGGGGACAATTTCCATCCAACTTTTGTTGTATACATAAGGCATGCTAAGCACCAAAAGTTTAAATCCTAAACGAGAGTTGTATATTCCTAACCCATCTGTGTCCTACTCCTTAGTACTATGTTCGCAAAGTCAAACTCCAACCTTTCACTCAGACTACTCATTTATGCTAGTAGTTGGTTGAGATTGAAAAAGTTTAACTATTTTTCAGTTGCAATCTAAATCATTGAATAGTTGATGAAAGAAAAACCCACGTCATTTATAATCCATTCAAGGCTAGACCACCTACGCAAAAAGACGGGCTCTAATATGAGTGATTATTCATTACTCATGGAGCACTGCCACATCCTCCACTGTCACACATACACGTGAACATACACTTTGTCATGGCTCTCGCATAAATGTGTGGTGGAGATAGAGCATTCCTATCACATGTATTATGCAGTACAGATCGTCTACTTGGTACACTTCAAGGCGCAGGCCCTGGAATTCACTCTACTCTAACAGAACTGCTAAGAGACCAAAATGAGTCTACAACAGATATTAGACAAGCAAGCTCTAATCTCTGTGCTGCATACATTACACCCAACTCACATTTTGAGTGGTATATGGAGGATGCAAAGTGCAAACATAAAGTCTGCCACGGATCAGAGAAAATTTATGTCACAAACAAACAGAGAATTAATTTAGAACGACTTATCCAAAAACCTCAGAAAGTCCAACTCCAATAAACTAATACCATGTTAAAACATCCAACCAAAATGTATAGGCATCGAGTATAGAACCCACCCATGCTCCCATACTAGTTAGCCTATAGTACACCATAGAACCATAGCTTTTCCTTTTTTTGATTACTAACATACAACCATAGCTTTCAATTTCCAGTCTACATAGAGATTAATCTCTCTTTCAAAATAGGAAAGACTAGTAAAGATAGGGCATGGCAAAACATAATGAAATGTGATCTAGAAGGAGTCTTTGGCCACAGAGGAAGATAAAGTTTTATAGGGCTACTTGAATACAGATCCGACAAACAAGTGGAAACTGCACAACAAACAAAAGGGCGCCTTCATGGTGTTATTGTTCTCTTGAACTGGGTCTCCCATCTAATGATACTAAACACAGTATATATGTACTCTCAAACTCATTGACTTAAATACCCGCTAAGCATTGCCAACCATCAAAATAAAACAAAGAGTATTCTGCGAGCAAAATAGCTGCAACAGGAATCTATACCTCAAAGATGAGCAAAACAAAAGACTTGTAGAACTACGGTATTTGAATAACATTCCCCATAAAAACAAGAAGAAGAGTACCTTCTCAATTCTGACATACAAAATTACTTTAAGAAACCAGTTGCAGTCACAGCACGCGAATTGTCAAATTTGCTTGCTTGGATTCTATGAGAAAAGTACCTTTAAGGTTATGGAAAAGGAGACCCAAGTTCATATCCTAACAACCAATGTACCAGGAGTTCTTCTTTCTTTGCATCAAAAGAGAACTACAATAGATCATAAATAGATGTGCGATACAACCCCAAACAAAGAAAACTACAAATAACATATTACAAATAGAGAACTACAAAGCAAAAATTATGATGGAAGTACTACAAACCAAACCAAACCAAACCGAGCCTTAAGTCCCAATCACTTGGGGTCAGCTACATGAATCCTTTTTCTCCATTGAGCTCTGTCAAGAGCCATTTGTGCACATAAACCCACTCTACTCATATCGTTGCATACCACAGCATCTAAAGTCAATTTAGGTCTACCCCTCCCCGTAGCATTGCTACCCAAAACTATCCTATCTGCTCTCTTAACTATTGCATCTCCTGATCTACGGTAGATATGCCCAAACCATTTTAGCCTATTTTCCCTCAACTTCTCTTCTATGGGTGCTACACCTACTATCTCCCGAACCGTTTCATTTCTAATCTGAACCGTTGCAACTTCTGGGAAAAAGGGATCCAAATCGATAACTCAACCATTATCAAATACAATAAGTTATGTCCACCTCCACATGATTCCTGGAAGAAGCTGCAACAAAAATACTATGGGGCTGCTAATGTTGGGAATTCCTTCATGTTCCTTAGCTACTCAAAAAGAGAGGGCTCATTAGTCTGACTATTGCTATGCAGGCTCTAATGTCTAATAGCCCATTCACAGCATCAATAAGAAGAACAACTGCAGCACTTCGTTTTGAGACGTCAAATTTCTGAGAAATGATCCAAATGTTCTAGATCACACCACTCTCCTATGATGCGAACTAAACACACTTGCACAGAACGTGTCCAAAGAGGTAACATCCAACGAACAAAGACGAGGATTAGAATAAAAAGCGAAACTGGTAGGAGCAACTGAGAAATGGGAATAATGAGCTTGGACTGAATGATTGTGTTGGGAAACTCAAGAAGCTGAAATACCTGAAGAAGCAGAGAAAACAGAAATCAAAATACAATGGAGAGTTGGGATAAACGAAAGAGCTAGATTTTAGAAATTAATCACTTGACCAGACATGTGACAGTAGGAAGCCAGAATGGAAAGCACAGATTCACACTAAAATCAAAAGCTTTGAGGAACAAAAAACCTATCATCTGCAAAAAGTACATGTGTAAAAGTGGGAGCATGATTGGAAACCTTGATACCCTCTAGATCTAGATGCTCTAGATCTTTGGAAGAATAAAGCATGCAGAGAATATCCGCACACCGCACAAACAGATAAGTTGAAAGAGGATCTCCTTGTTGAAGCCCTTGTGAAAGTTGAAACTAAGAGGTGTAAGCTATGTAGCACCATCACTTCGCCAGAACTCAGAAGCAACATACCGGTGTCAAGTATGTGTCTTGTCCCTTGTCTGTGTCTGCGCTAGGTAGGGTGTAAGAAACATTTATAAGCATGGGAAGGGAGACAGTTGAGACATTGCATTATCAAGTTGATCCAAAACCGATAAAGTTGAAGAGCTCCAAGGAGACCAACTGGGACTAGCTTAGTTGGCTAAGACTCTTGCATCTCACTAAGAGGTATGGAGTTCGAATCTCCCCACCTGGGTTATTTCTCCCCTAATGGGGCTTGTAGTTGGGTTGAGTTTATAGTGATAGTGGTCCCTTTGATGAGCTTATTTATCATGTTGGCTGAGAAGTTGGACTTGGTTATCTCGTGGACTCTCACACAATTGATGTAGTGTCCCGTGGTTTGTAATTTGAAATTTCATGCATGATGTTATCTCTCCTATAGATTGACAAAAAAAAAGCTTCAAGGAGTCCAAACAAATTTTATCAAATGCTTTGCTCTTTTTTCTTTTTTTTGAACCCATATGCTTTGCTCATATCCAAAGTAGTGTCAGCATAACAATAAAAACCATATTTCTTGGTTCTAGCGAAATGGGTGATTTCCTAAGCAATGGCAATGTTATCAGAGATAACTCTACCAGGAACAAAGCCATTTTGAAAAGGAGAAACCAAGTTGCCTCTAACTTTTTTTATTCTATTTGCAAGGACATTGGAGATGATTTTGTAGAGAACATTATCCACACTCCACAGTTTCTGGCTTGTCAATTTTAGTGACAAGTGCAAAACTTTATATTGCTCTCTTTAAGAATCCTCCCTGAATTGAGCAAGGCCAAGACAGCTTATGTAATTTGGACTGAGATTTAAGGGCCAACACTTTTGGTAGAATATAAGAGAGACACCATCAGGACTTGGAGTTTGTGAGGACCATTGGAAAAGAGCTTTATTCACCTCCCAAGCTTGGAAAGGCATGCTCAAATCAGAGATTCGTTCCAAGGGGAGAACTGAGAAAGGGGAACCAACAATGTTCTAAAAGTTGCTAGGCTAATCGGGCGGTAGGCCACCTTCGAGCTTTGAGGCCTAGTAATCAGCGATTAATCGGCCCAAAGCAAGTAGTAATCGGCGATTAATTGGCACATAGCAATTAGTTGGATCCCTGGGGAAGTTCTTCCAAAGTCTTAAGTATACGAATCCTAAGAAGAAAAGTGAACCATTGATCCTAGACAAGTAGCCAGTTGAATAGGCCTAGTGTTCTAAAAGGCGATAGGCACTAGTCGGGCGGCGACCCACCGCCTAGCGCCTAGGCCACCTAGACGCCGCCTTGCAATTAAGTTTTTTTTTTGGAGAGTCCAGACCTAGGCGCCCGCCTAGCCCCTAGGCGCCTAAGCGGCCACCTAGCCCCGCTGAGCGCCTAAACAAACCGCCTAGGGGAAAATCATGGCGGCAACCCCGCCTAGGCGCATTTTAGAATACTGAATAGGCCTCTCTAGCGATTAATTGCCGATTAATTTCGATTTTTAGAACACTGGGAAATAGGGTGAAAAGGTTCAAGAGGGAAATGGCATAATGATGAATAAGAGACTTTGAAGTGGTGGAAGGAAAGTATCTCTGATGTCAGACTCCTCACTTAAGATGAGAGCAGGAGATTTCAACTGCCAAAAGTGATTCTTAGCTCTTCTTGCTTTGGTCATTGACTGAAAAAACTTTGCGCTGAAATCCCACAAAGCTTACCGATGTTGCTTGGCTCTTCGAGCCCACAAAAATTCTTCCTGGTCCAACAGAGATCTAACTCTTTGCAGTTTTCAAGATGAATGTTGTTTGAAGCCATGTTCCCTCAAACACTTTGCAGCTGAGCTTGAATGACTCCTCGACTGGAATAGAAGTTTCCCTTTTGCTGGCCCAAAGAGATAAGACTTGGATCATGATCTTGTTATGTTAACAGCTCTAAACAAAGAAGAGTATAATTGATAGCTTACATGTGAACACGATAATTCCATTGCTGCAGGAATTTGAAGCCACCAAGCTTCAAATTTGGTAGGAAAAGGAAAAGAAGGTGAGGATGAGGAAGAGGAAGTGATAATGATAATTGATAGGAGGCTAGGAGCATGATCAGATCTAGAGATTCCTAAGTTAGACATGAAACAGGAAATAATTCTAGCCAAGAGGCCAGGGCCGGTGATAAGTGCCAAAATATACATATTTTGGCCCTCCAAACTACATTTATTAGTCATTTATTCTTGTTACTTTATAATTATTTTGTCCTTTTTCAGTTTACAGGTTGCTCGAGCCCGGTTTTCAAGAAATTGGGATAAAAACAGAAGTTAAAGGAAGTTTGGGGTTAAAAGTGCAAAGGGCTTTTAATGTTGAATTGCTAATTTTTAATAACGTGAAGTCCAAGGGCTCCTTTATGTAAAAAATGCATTAAAAGCCCTACTGCTTTATAAGTGGCTGGACGTGCTCGAAATCGGCAGCAGCTTCGGGTCTGGAAAAAGGAAAAGAAAAACGGAACAAAAGGCAGCAGCTTTGGCCGTGGAGAAAAAAAAGAAAAGCGAAAAAGAAAGCAGCGGGCAAATATGCTGTTCTACATGGAGTTTAACCCAACGCCTTCCGATTCTCTTCTCTCCATGAGCAACTAATCCTCTTTCTTAGGGTGTGATGAAACCCTAACCAAGTAACTATGTTTTTATGTTGATTTTGGATTTCGATTGCCGAAACGATGGTTGTATAACATTGGAACTTATTTTTATGATTCGAACTTATTTTTCCAATCTAGTTATATGTGTTTGTTTTCTGTGATTACAAATACATAGTTATGCAACAGTATTCTTTGTGCATGAAATTGAGAATTAGAATAATCTATGCCTAGGAAAGACGAGTCATGCCGAGATTAATTAGTTGTAGAATCGAAGATGATTCGTGCCAACCAAAGATAGATTATGTCCGGTTTTCAATCACATGCAATCTTCTTGGCGATATCACTAGGGCTTGTAGCTTTTAGTGGATCAATGTCGTTTTGGTAGTCGATTTCTTAAATTAACATAATCGCTTGGTTACGAAGTTAGGGTGGATTCGAAACCCTAAGACCTTTTTCCATATTTGAATTCAACATCTCTTTTGCTTTAAATTACTTAGATAATTTTAGTTAATAAAAATCCAATCACTCTTTCTTGAATTGAATTAGGAATTAATTTTAGAAATACAACAACTTAGCCTTTTGATCTCCGTGGTACGATACCTGGACTTAAACCACTATTCTATTTGAATTGAGGTTTTCGCTCAGTTTTAATTATTTATTTTTGGTGTGAAAAACGACCTACCAGCCGGCCCAAGGTATTTGGATGCCCTAAGCCAAGTGGTGGAATAGTGCCCTACATAAATTTTCTAATTTAAAAACAATAAATAGAAATACTTATTTATATATAATTTTCTTTCATACTATTCAACATGGTAAATATTTCGACCTTAATGGCTTGTGGGTTGCAATAATATTCAATGGACTCATGTTTGAATCACAGTAGCCCCAATTTGTGTGATAGAAGAAATTTTTTTCTGCAAAAAGATAGTTCAAAAAAGTACCCTACCAGGATTTGAACCCAAGCATCTTATGTGGAAGAGCAAACACTTTACCAATGAACCACCAAAGGAGTTTGTATTATAATTGCACACCGAAAATATATATACTTATCTAGGAGGGGTGCCCCATTTTTTGCCCAAAATGTGGAGGCCCAAAGCGGCGGCCTCTTTGGCCTCCCCATTGGGCCGGCCCTGCAAGAGTCATTCAAGTCTCCTCTTCAAAGTGGTTATAAAGCTCCCACTCTAATTACCTGGTCTCCACCAAGAGCTGGGAACTTAAAGTTAAACACTGATGGATGTCGTTATAAGAGCAATGACAAAGCTAGATTCAGAGGTTTATTTCAGAACAATGAAAGAGTTTGGTTGCTGGGATACTATGGGAAGCTGGAGAGAGAGTTAAGCTTGGAAACGGAGCTCTGTGGAATTTACGGAGGACTGACTATCATGGTTGAGAAAGGATTAAGCAATGTCAACAGAGAATCAGACTCCCAAATGGCCATTCAACTCATCACAGAAGGAGCCCCGGATCGACATCCGCATAAACCCTTGGTGGACTCTAAAATTCCTCTTGTAGAGAACTGGAGCCACAATTCGCCACATCTATCACCAAGCTTACCAAAGTGCAGATCATCTGCCGAGACTTAGAGCAAACAGTCGGACGTTCTTGTAGTAACAACAGAAGATACCCCACTGTCTGTGCAGCACTTTGTGCTAAGAGATGTGCTTGGGGTTGGTCACCTTAGGGTTTAATTTTGTGTGTTTGTTAGTGCTTCAACTCTAGCTTTTGTGTTTCGTTTTGCTGCTGTTTGAACCTTTGATATTCTGGAGCAACAACAAAAAAATATTATGCATGCAATTAGCAGAACTAATACTTACAGACAGACATGCATACAATAATTACCTCAAATAACTACAGAGCAGGATGGGTGTTCATTATGCATTCACACAATATTTATAAAACAAAACAGTCAAACAAGTAGTGAAACTTGTACTTGCTAGAAACATATAATAAAAAATAGGTGAGCACAAAATGGATAGCCAATGTTGTCAATGAATATTCAAACAATAACATTACTGGAAAACCAATGAATTGTCAAAGACTTTGTAAGAATAAAGATACTTCTGAGTCAAATTATGCAAAAGTAGTAGAATGAGGCATAGAATTTAAAATACAGTGGGGAGGTTAAACATGTGAACTCAGGTTCTTGCAATTTCAAAATCATCAAGCCCTCCGTAACAAGAAAAACACAATAACTTGGTAACTTTGTTGAAAGATACAAAGCCAGACACAAGTGTTTGCAATGGAACATAACAGTACTTCCCCAAAAATTAGCCCGGGCTTATCACAGAGAAGGACACAAAATTCCACAATCTACTATATAAGAGATCTCACTGACCAACTTTGCAAATATCTTCATATTCAACAGCCTGAAGCACCCTCCCATCGTATATTCCTTTCTCAATCTGGACCTTGGCACAAAACTTGTCTGTATTCACTTCTAGCAAACGCGCCTTTGATCCACGGTAACCCCCATTAACTATCTTAACAAGCCCCCCAATTTGTGGAATCACTGTTTCAAGCTCTTCCTGATCAACCCGAAGAACATGCTTACTCTCAAGCATCTCAATCTCCCCAACATACTTATCCATCACCTTCAGAACAATGCCCTTTTGCTTATAATACCCCTTCTCAGGTAACTTATTGCTCATGACCTTCACAATGATACCCTCACACAACCAGTAATCCTTCCTATTGCTCCGCTCCTTCGCCTTCTCTTGCTCTTTCATCAAATCATCCAATGCCGACCTACTCCCACCCCCACTTTTCACCGACTTTCCATTCTCTTTAACTTTCTCAATCTCTGGTTCTTCAAAAACCAACTTAGAACTCCCAACTTTCTCTTTGACAACGAGTTTACATGACGAACCCAAGCTAATCACAATCTTCTCATTATTCTCGGATTTCTCCAACGGCTTAAGCTCAGCCTCCAAAGGCTGAGCCGCCACTGCCCCATTCGGAACCATCTGTTCAGCCCTTTCAATTTGCTTCCTAATTTCCCTCTCCTGCTTCTCCTCGTCAACTAAATCCGACCTAGCTCGCTTATTCTTCATCTTTTCCTTAAAAAGAGTCTCCGAATCCCTATCAATGTACGTAATAAACCACCCTTTGGGGGTCTCCTCCACCTTACACTTGCCCTCACGCCCCAAGTACTTAACAAACTCGGTCAGGGTCGCCCACTGGGTGGAATTCATGTGGACGTGGTGGCGGTCGGCGATGTACTCGTTGTAGACCACGGTGGCGGCGATGCGGCTGAAGCGGTGGCTGCGCTTCATGTGATCAAGGAACGAGGTCTCGAACTCCTCGGAGTAGCCGTCGACGATCCGGTTAGGATTTTGGCCGAAGACCTCCATCTGGCGCTGGTGGCCCTCGCTCATGCAGTGGCATTTGAAGCCGTTCTCGTCGCGGCATTGTTTCTGGCACATCTGGCAGTACCAGCGGAGCTTTTGGAGACCTTTGGCCTTGATCCGGTTAGCGATAGCTTTCGGAGTTAGGAATTCGTTCTTCCCCATGAGAATTCGAAACAGGAATTACGTATTTCGAGTGCGTTATACACGGCTGCGATTGATTCAAGCGACTTGCTTGTCGATTAGCTGCAATATGTTTCTGAGGTTGCCCTACCCAATTCAGCTTAAAACCCTAATTCAAGCGCGCAAATACGCGTGCTATAGAGAGAGAGAGAGAGAGAGAGAGAGAGAGAGAGAGATTACTTGATCGAATCAGGCAATCAGCCGAAGCGTCGAGGGACTGTTTTCTTCTTCTGTACTTGGGGAAATGAATCTGACTCTCTTTGGACAATGGCTATGATGCTCCAGGTGGTTTCAGAGCAGCATATCCCATTGAATTACAGCTCTTGTATGGATAGTAGATAAATACAATAAAGCTAGTTCTTGAATCAAAACCAAAAACTAAAAGTACGGATAATTCAGCTTGAAAATTAGGCTGATTTGTTAAAAACGAGATGGTTTTGACCAAAAAATGAAGCATTACTTACCACAGCAATATACAACACTTATCATTGATTAAGACAACACTAACCATCGTATAAAACAAAACTTACCATAGAAACAGACAATACTTACAACAACCGATTAGCCAGATACAAGTTACGAAAATTTTTAGAGATTTTAGACATATATATATATATATTCACACCACTTTAAGCTATATACACCATATATTTTGCCTCTTTGCTAAGACTTAGGTAGTGGAAAACCTAAAAAAATTAGTTCAATTATAAATCTAGTTTAAAATTTTAATTTGTTATGAAGATATAATATAATTAGAAGAATTATCTATAAACAAAAAATTTGACAAATATTTTCCATAATTTCTAAATAACATTATAAATGTATCCGAGAGCTTCTCTCTCTAGGTTAGAGAGCGACAGCTCTCTCCTGCACCGGCCAACCCCATTTTCGGCATTGGGATGGCAAGGGAACGTCTCTCCTTAGAGTTAGTTCCCCTCCAACGCCTCCCACTCTTCTCCAATATTATCTCGTCCTCTCCAATATCCACCATGGCCGGCCAAACTTTGGTCGGACTTATAGATTTGGTTTCAAGATGTGCTCAAAATTCCTATGGCCGGCCAGAAACCTTTAGATCGGACCTATTATAACCTATCGGAGCGGTGAGGTCTTCCACGGCCGATCTTCCCTCCTTCACGAACCCAGGTCTAACCGTTCTCCACACTCAACGGCGCTGCACACTCTACCTTGCTCAACAGTTTTCGGAGTCTGGGTCCTTTCTCTGAGCTCTGGCCTCTCCAAGTCAGTTCCCTCCCATTCTGTGTCAGGAAGTCACGGCGGGTGGGGTAATTCCTTGTTCGGTTCTGGTCCGGTTGGGTCAACTATATGGAGTTGGTTCCAGATCCACCGTTAACAGTTGTGCGAGGAAGATGATGAATAGTGTGAGGTGGTGTGCGGTTTCAATGGATGACAGCTAGCCGTCATCGGTATTCCGGACAGGCTTCAAGGGCCTCTGTTTGTACCCTAATACCGACGGTCGTGTCGAAGATTCTCTGTCTTCTGGGCTCGTCCAGCAGCCCAGCCCAGCCCAGCAGCCCAGCCCAGGCCTGCTTGCTGCTTGCTTGGCTTGCTCGGTTATGCTGCTCTTCGGTTATTATTCTGTTGTTATTTTCTAGATTAATCAGTGCGGGTTGTGCACTGGCCATTATCTTTTATGTTTTCCTGTAGTATGAGTTGCGAGGACTTTGAGGGCCTCTGATTGTACCCTATACCGACGAGTTGTGTCGGGTATTTACTGTTTTTGCTACGCCCGTGACCAGTTCCCCGTTGAACTTTCTATTCCTTGGGATAGATTGTTCGACGGGGGCATGGACACGGGCAACCCATGTAGCCACTTGGCGCTCTTCATAATTTTTCGTTTTCTTTTTTGCTTTGTCTTATCTGGGGTATGCCCCTTATAAGCTGTACATTCGGTTAATCTCTTTTATATTTCAAGCTAACCGCCCTGGGGCATTACCCAAAAATAAACATCATAAATGTATTTAATTTATTTATTTTTAAATAACCATTTATTAGAGATATATTTAAGTAATTTACTTTTAAATATTATGAAAAAACAATATTATAGATATATTTACTTTTAAGTAACATACTTTTAAATAACCATTTCTTATATTTATTTATTTATTTATTTATTTTTAATAGTACCTACCACATTAAATTTTATTTGGATCTACTTGTATTACTTTATGATAAATTAAATAAAAGTATTTATATTAATAAAATTACTTTTAAAAAATGATCAAATAAATGAGATATTTCAATTTACTGGTTCATTAATGGTTGCTGCTACATTGGCCGAGTGATCAATGTTAACCACAAAGACTGTTTACGACTTCATTTGCCAATTGATCAATATTAACCATTTTTGAAATTTGCTAATTGTATAATTTGAAGGATTAAAATAGATAAGTCTATGGTTAATCAATTAAATAAATTAGTCAGCCTACTTTAGCTAATTGTATTAATATTCGCTAATCACTATCAATCAACATCATTGTTAACTATTACATTTGCCAAATATGATTTTAATCGATTCAAATCGTTTGATCAGTTGGTTTAACATATAACCAGATCAATTAAATACAAATGAATCAGTCATCGTTAATTGATCACTGCCAAGTATATTGGTATCAACACTATTAGTTGTTGGATTTGCAAATTATATCATATTGATCAATACAAACTATATTAATGAAATTGAATAGCCCAATTTCATTAAATACTACCATAAATTCAATTAATAATCCTACAAAATTATTCAATAGCTATTAAGCAAAAATATAATAACATAGATATGTTTATGATGCGCCCATTCGGTAGTCATTGAAGTTTACCAAACGGCCGTCAAATTCAATTATTTATTAACCGAACTACAACTAAAGATTTGCATCTTATAGTGAGGAAGTCCGAGTCGATTCACAGGGAGCTTGAATATAGCTTGATTGGATGGTAGGCTTTATGTAAGGTTTTCGGCATTTAAGATGGCCAACTGTCGGATTTGCTTTTAAAAATAGAAAACTATTATAAAAAGATTAGAAAATGAGTTTGGACTAACAATTAAAGGCGGCAAGGCAATCAAGTTACTAACGCCCGTAACTTAAGCCATCTGACAATTCTCAACGAAAACACGGTTGAATCGCACGACATAGGCTATCAACCAGAAGATTTAGCTATGAAAATGGTTAGACTTGATATATAGTTTGAATAACAAGCTAAACACAAGGCGTGACATCGCTCTCGGAACCATGTGTGCAAGCACATTATCACCGGAGATTAACAACGCCAAGACTTGAATTCAAACTAAATATCAAGGTCATGAACTAGAAGTATAGTTTGGAAAGCGAGCAAGTTCTTTGGTTCTTTTAGCAAACACGAACCGAGACATAGCTCTCGAAACTGTGTGAGCAAGCACATGATCAGCAGAGATTAACATCGATAAGTTTTGTTACATAAAAGGACGAACTACGCACATTTACAAACTAAACCTCAAGTCTTAAGTTGAGAAAAGACAAAATAAACATATGTCACGATGTGTTATTCCCCCATGGCCAAGCCTTATCGACTACTCACACATAATGAAAAGACTAGAAAGCATGCAAGAAAAATGAGCCATAAGATTTAACCATAGGAAATGAAAACAAACTTGATTTATATGAAGATCCAACAAGTAGCTACAACATTAACAAGCAAGAAAACAACATAAGACAATTACCTTAACGAGTTCTTGAAGGAAATACACTCAAAAGCTTGAAAGACTAATAATAGAGTTCCTAGAAAGCAAAAGAAAGACTTAGGCCTAAAAAAAGACTAGAAATGGCCATTCCTTCTATAAAAGGCATACAAGTTTATTTATAGGGCTCTAAAGTTAAGTTACAAATGACCAAAAAGTCCCAAAAATATCCCAAAAATATTCCATAAGTGGAAACTTTCCATAAATGGAATGGAAGATTGAAAAAGGTAACAAAAATTTGTAAATTTTTCCATGCAGTACCGGTACTGAAAATCCCTCAGTACCAGTACTAGGCTTCAACGGGCTGGAAAAACTGATCTCTAGACACCTAGTACCGGTACTGGGAGTTGGCCAGTACCGATACCCGCTTGACAAATTTTTGGGCAAACTTCGCAAGCTCGCTCTGGACACTCCCGAACTTGGATTTGGATATTCTTTGGTCCGTTGGAAAGCTCGTCGAGTCTACTTTCTAACCAAATTAGTTTGGATCAAAAGTACTTTGTACATCAACAGTTATGATGATTTTACCCTCAGCTGGTCTGAAGGTGAATGTTTTGGTAAAATCCTCACTTCTCCTTCAATTCCCTTGACCCTTGGGCAACCCGAGCAACCTCCAAACCATCTCTTCATGACTCTTTGGGCACCGCAACGTGGTGGCACGTGGCCATGAGTACTTGGTTGCACCCGGGGCATTACTTGGCGTTTAAACACACCTTATTTATACGAATTACCTGAAATACACAAAAACCTACCTTATGTGCAATATCGCGTAAAAACAACAACATATATGTACAAACACAACATACTAGAGGGCTAAAGCACCAAGAATATGCATTATTGGGTGCTTATCACACCCCCCAACTTGAACTTTGCTAGTGCCTAGCAAAATAAAACAAAATACATTTAACTAAGCTATGCAAACCTCTTGAGATTCAAGATACGAAAGTTATGCTCAACTACTACAACTAGGCAAGAGTCCAAAACACCCCTTCAAACCCAAGTACATGCAATCCACACACAAACATGCCATGAACTAGGATTAACAAACTATGTCATATTAGAGTAGTCAAGCATGCATGTCTCACAACGAGTTTCGACTACAAAAACTCACAAGGATACACTCTTATTTGACTTTTCACACAGTAAGATACAAGATACATCCCATGACAAGCGCTAGCGAGTAAATGCAATAGCTAGAGAGAAAAAGCTATGCATGCTATCAAAAGAGCGCTAAGAACAAAAGAAAAGCTAATTATTCACAATTATGCACGACAAAGGATAAATCATACTCAAAAAATAGTAAATATCAATCATGCATCAAACGGAGTTAAGTAGCTTACAAAAGATCAATAGAGGATTTTATTAGCTTAAAATGACCTTGAATACAAAGGGAAAGGAACTACAAAAATGTAATGGCCATATACTTGCACGGTTCATCTACCCTTGGCCACTACCAACCCTAAACTACCCAAGGCATGGCCACATATCGGCCAAACACCAAACAGAGTTACGAAAAAGAAATAAAGAAAAACTACAACCATTGACTCCACCACACGTAGTTGCCATCCTCATCCGACTGCTCACAGTATTGAGCATCGAGCTCCTCCTTTCCATTGGACTCTTTCTTATCCGGAATGTATGCTAGCCCGGAGGTCAAACTAATCCTCTTATCATAGTATTCAACCCTCTTTTGAATATGATTTTGCTCTTTCATAGCATCTCTTTGATTTTCTTTGAGAAATAAGGTCATTTGAGTTGAGATTTGTAGTGAGAGAGAGATTGATAGGCCAGTTTTGAGGGATTTGGAGAAGGAGATGAAAATTTGGGGTTTTAGCTTTTGTAGTGGGAGAGGAGAGATAAGGAATCATGTATCAATTCTTTGCCTTTTTACATCCCAATCACTTCTATCACATTCACACCACCCCAAACTTCCTAGCAACATTAAAAACTATAGACTCATAACCCTCTGAACATCCGGTTACCTAAGTTTGAACAATGGAAGAGACTCGAACTATGGTTCAAAACAAGGACGAGGTGACTCTTATGTGGTTTAACCATATAAAAATGCCTTGAATGATTTCCTAAGTACGCCAATAACTCTAATAAGATGCATGAAAGATATATACACTACTCAAGCATAAACAAACGATATTATTTACGCAAATGCGGGAAATGAAAGCAAAAAGCATGGGATGCTTAAGAAGCGAATCTCAACTTGTTCATCAATGTTCATGTATATGCATGTGACATGGATTCAAACACACAACCGAATTCGAGGGGATACACAACCCTTGCCATATTAACACAATTGAGCATAATTAATGTATTTAACATGCAAAAACACTATTAACAAGGGAAGGTTGCACAAAAACTTTAAAAATTTTAAAAAATTTATCAAAAGCAGAAAAATGAGACAAGTCTCATGAATATATATATATATATATATATATATATAACATATATATCCCTCCCCCCAACTTAAACGGTGCTATGTCCTCATAGCAAGAAGAACAACAGTATTAGGAGGAAAGAACAAAAGATTATACCTTCGGGGGAATGTCAACCCCCGTATACCTCGACCAAGTTAGAGGCTTTTGCGTTACCGGCTCTTTTCGTCATCCGAAAAAAATTTCAAGGTTGACTCTTTCGGCTTTTCTAACGGAACCACAGCTAGTCACACAGGGTCATGATCAAAGTTTTATTGGTCTAACAACCGCGACACGTAGCCGTACCCTTGCTTAGGGCTCCTGAATGCCTCACTCACCCCGACTTTAGACCCAATCCACCAAGGCTGGTGCGATAACACGTACACCCTGCAAAATACTTAAGTTCGAACTACCTACTAAGAGACAAATGACATTAGAACAGACCGGCTCGTGTTATTCAGGCCCCAAACAAAACGAAAGTAAAACATAATCAAATCTTCATGCGATTACACGAGTACTATTTTTCTCCCCATTTCTCACTCAAAGCGTTGCAGAGCAAGTCATAAACAAATTTAAGCTCAAAACGGGTGGCTATACAGGACCATCAAAAGAGAAAAAGAAAAGAGACAGAGAGGGAGAGAAAGAAAGAGTGTTCAGCCACACGTGGGCTTCGAACATTTATCACACCATCAAAAGTTATCACAGTGAACATACAACCAAACTCTAAACTATTCGTCAAGAATTGAATTCGACCATGCTACAAAAATAAATACTTTGAGTAAAGCAAGTGCCGAAGTTCTTTGAGAAATTTAATTTCAATCGAGTGTGCATTCCACAATAGATTGATTTTCAAAGAGCTGACAAAATTCACAATATAAGGATGGTTAACCAAATCAAATTCATCAACACCAACAAAATCAATCAATTCAACATTTAAAAACTCTTGCGAAAGTGGAGACTCAATAGGAGGGGTGACACCATCTAGAGCCAAGACGATTTGATTGTTCAGTGCAACTATAGGCAATGACTCCTCAAAAGGCATATAGCTTTCACTAACAACAAGCGACTTTGTTGGCTCATTTTCCCTCACATCAAAATTTGTATCCTCAAGGGTAGAGACCTATGTTTGGTCTCGTACACGTTGTCTTGCTCTTCTAATAAAGAGTACAAATAATCTTTCTCTGCTTCTATCTCTTTAGCAGTGAGAAGTTTCTCTCCCGAATCATCACACAGAAGGAGATCCAAGAGGGGAAAACACTGGACAACAGGTTCACTATTAGGCTCATCACTCCATTCAGACTCTACGGAGCTTTCATAAGCCAAACTAACATCTTCAACAAAGATATGTGGCTCAATTTCCTCTTCCATGACATTTGAGTTGGACTCTTGACAATGTTGAGCATAAACCCGAGATTGTAAAATTGCGGCCAAATGATGAAAGAAATCAAAGGCTTGAGAGGGTTCTTTTTCAAAAAGTTTGCCATCGCACATCATGTCTGACTCTTTGGAGAAAGTCCAACATAAAAATAGTTAACAATTTGAAAATTTTCAAAGCCATGATTTGGGACCGCAATGAGCAAATCCTTGTATCTTCCCCAACATGCATAAAATGACTCATTCACTCTTTCGGCAAAAGTTTGAAGTTGGTTCTTAAGATCAAACCAATTGGTAATGGGCATATGACAAGCTTTGGCATCATGAGTAGCTATGCATGGGGGTGTGAAAGTTTGATTAGGACAAAGATACTCTCGCAAAGTCTTGTGGGGTGGGGGTGTGATGATTTGATTGAGACAAAGGTACTCCCGCAAAGTCTTGTAGGGTGTGATAATTTGATTGGGACAAAGGTAATCCCGCAAAGTTGCTTCGCACCACAACCTCGCCTTCCAATATAAGATTGAGAAAACCCCAAGTGTAGGGCTAGGTCGTTGGTAGCATAACATTCGGAAGTCTGGGATCGTACCCACAGAGAATCGAAATATAGCTAGTTTGGATTGTACGTTTTCTACAGTGGATTTCGGCGTTTAAGACGACCAACTTAGTTTTTCTTTGAACGGTGGAAACGCTAAATAAAAGACTAGAAATGAACTTTATAAACTAAAAGAGGCAAGTCTAGGGATCGTCTATCCCTCAACAAAGGCCGCTACCGATTCTCAATTTAACTCAAGCAAGAGACACGACCGCGTGCTCACGCCCGGAAGATTTAGCTTTAAAGGTTACGTTTAACAAAAGATGTGATTAATCAGAACTAAACTAACCTATTTTTGGTAATGTATCTCTAACATGTAGGAGGCCACGAGCCCTCAATATGCCGCTTGCCAAGACCGCTTGATTAAGCGACATACCAAGGAGTTAACACCCCTCGCTTAGACCGAATGCTAGGTTAGTTTGATTCTGAAAACCATGATTTTAAGGCCGAAGGTTGAGAACCAAATAACCACCTAAGTCGTTGGGAAAGAGTAGCCCAAGACTTAGCCGAATAACTACTCACACATAGCTAAAAGACTAGAAAGCATGCTAGAAATGATAAACATGATTAACCGATAAAAACGGAAATAAACTTGATATTAGTAAAGATCTCAATTGTAGCTACAATATTAATGAACGAGAAAATGATAAACGACTAATACTTGAAATGGTTCTTGAAGGAAATAACTCAAAAGCTTCAAAACATTAATGGAGTTCTAAAAACTTAAAAGACTTAAAGCATAAATATGTACATAATGACTAAGGGGGAGAGAGAGGGATATTTATAAATCTCAGCCTCTCTCCCCACAAAATATCCCAGAACTTGCCAAAAGTGGCAAGTATTCCATAAATGGAAAGTCCAAAAGTATCAAAAATCTGCAGAAAAGGTCACCGAATCGATACGGCCAAAATGCCTATATCAATACAGAACTCCAACGAATTTCCTTCAAATCTCTATGTTTCCTTATGGTATCAATATGGCAATTTTGCTTATATCGATACCACGCTGTTATGACAGATTTTGGTTGAACTTCACGGGCTCGCTCTAGACACTCCCGAACTCGGATTTGGGTGTTCTTTGAACCGTTGGAAAGCTTGTTGAGTCTACTTTCTAACCCAAGTGGTTTGGATCAAAAGTACTTTGTACATCAAAAGATATGACAATTCTGCCCTCAGCTGGCCGGAAAATGAATAGTTTTAGGAAAATCCTCACATCTCCTTCAATTCCCTTGACCCTTGGGCGATCCGAGCAACCTCCAAACCATCTCTTCATGACTCTTCGGGCACCACAATGGGGTGACACGTGGCCTTGAGTACTTGGTTGCATCCGGAGCATTCCTTGGCGTTCAAATGCACCTTATTTATACGAATTACCTGAAACATACAAAAACCACACCTTATGTGCAAAACCGCTATAGAAGCTAAATAAACGCAAGTTAAGACAACATAAACAGGACTAGTCGCACCAAATATCTACAATATTGGGTGCTCATCAAAAGTCTTGTGGGGTGTGTTTCCCAATTTGCCGCCGCCATTCTATTAGATAGATAAGACATAAATTAAACACCCTATAGGGGCTATGCCGCCACTTCTTTCTCAAAACAGTTCCGTGGGGTTATGCCACCGCCACGTTATATAGACAATAAAAGAAAAGGCAAATGATACTCAATCTAGCTTCGTTACACCTCAAGTCGAATTGGTGGCTCGATTAGAGATATCCGCTAAGTTGAGTTCAAATTACACAAAGGAAAAATAAACGGAGTACTTACAGTGGTTTGTCGAACCGCCAAATAAGCTTTTATAAGAGTTCCCCGGCAATGTTGCCAAAATTTGATGCGCCCATTCGGTAGTCGTTGAACTTTACCAAACGGCCGTCAAATTCAATTATTTATTAACCGGACTATAACTAAAGATTTGCATCATATAGTGAGGAAGTCTAAGTCTATCCAAAGGGAGCTCAAATATTGCTTGATCGGATGGTAGACTTTATGTATCGTTTTCGGCGTTTAAGACGGCCAACTGTCGGTTTTGCTTTAGAAAATGAAAAACTATTGTAAAAAACTAAAAAATGAGTTTGGACTGAGAATTAAAGGCGGCAAGGCAATCAAGTTACTAATGCCCGTAACTTAAGCCATCTGACAATTCTCAATGAAAACACGGTTGAATCGCACGGCATAGGCTATCAACCGGAAGATTTAGCTATGAAAATGGTTAAACTTGATATAGAGTTTGAATAACAAGCTAAACACAAGGCGTGACATCGCTACCGGAACCATGTCTGCAAGCACATTATCACCGGAGATTAACAACGCCAAGACTTGAATTCAAACTAAATATCAAGGTCATGAACTAGAAGTATAGTTTGGAAAGCGAGCAAGTTCTTTGGTTCTTTTAGCAAACACGAACCGAGACATAACTCTCGAAGCAGTGAGTAAGCACATGATAAGCAGAGACTAACATAGGTAAGTTTTGTTACATAAAAGGGCGAACTATGCACATTTACAAACCAAACCTCAAGTCTTAAGTTGAGAAAAGACAAGATAAACATACGTCACGATGTGTTATTCCCCCATGGCCAAGCCTTATCGACTACTCACACATAATGAAAAGACTAGAAAGCATGCCAGAAAAACGAGCCATAAGATTTAATTGTAGGAAATGAAAACAAACTTGATTTATATGAAAATCCAACAAGTAGCTACAACATTAACAAGCAAGAAAACAACATAAGACAATTACCTTAACGAGTTCTTGAAGGAAATACACTTAAAAACTTGAAAGACTAACAATAGAGCTCCTAGAAAGCAAAAGAAAGACTTAGACCTAAAAGAAGACTAGAAATGGCCATTCCTTCAATAAAAGGCATACAAGCCTATTTACAGGGCTCTAAAGTTAAGTTACAAAGGACCAAAAAGTCCCAAAAATATCCCAAAAACATTCCATAAGTGAAAACTTTCTATAAATGAAAGGTTGAAAAAGGTAACAAAAATCTGCAGATTTTTCCATGTAGTACCGGTACTGGAAATCCCTCAGTACCGGTACTAGGCTTCAACGGGCTGGAAAAATTGATCTCTAGACACCCAGTACCAGTACTGGGAGTTGTCCAGTACCGCTACCCGCTTGACAGATTTTTGGGCAAACTTCGCAAGCTCGCTCCGGACACTCCCAAACTTGGATTTGGGTGTTCTTTGGACCGTAGGAAAGCTCGTCGAGTCTACTTTCTAACCGAATTGGTTTGGATCAAAAGTACTTTGTACATCAAAAGTTATGATGATTCTACCCTCAGCTGGTCTGAAGGTAAATTGCTTTGGTAAAATTCTCACTTCTTCAATTCCCTTGACCCTTTGGCAACCCGAGCAACCTCCAAACCATCTTTTCATGACTCTTCGGGCACCGCAACGTGGTGGCACGTGGCCTTGAGTACTTGGTTGCACCCGGAGCATTACTTGGCGTTCAAACGCACCTTATTTATACGAATTACCTGAAATACACAAAAACCTGCCTTACGTGCAATATCGCCTAAAAACAACAACATATATGTACAAACACAACATATTAGAGGAATAAATCACCAAGAATATGCATTATTGGGTGCTTATCAAACTCCCCAAGTTGAACTTTGCTAGTGCCTAGCAAAATAAAACAAAATACATTTAACTAAGCTATGCAAACCTCTTGAGATTCAAGATACGAAAGTTATGCTTAACTACTACAACTAAGCAAGATTCCAAAACACCCCTTCAAACCCGAGTACATACAATCCACACACAAACATGCCATGAACTAGGATTAACAAACTATGCCATATTAGAGTAGTCAAGCATGCATGTCTCACAATGAGTTTCAACTCCAAAAACTCACAAGGATACACTCTTATTTGACTTTTCACAAAGTAAGATACAAGATACATCCCATGACAAGCGCTAGCGAGTAAATACAATAGCTAGAGACAAAAAGCTATGCATGCTATCAAAAGAGCGCTAAGAACGAAAGAAAAGCTAATTATTTACAATCATGCTCGACAAAGGATAAATCATACTCAAAAAATAGTAAATATCAATCATGCATCAAACGGAGTTAAGTAGCCTACAAAAGATCAACGGAGGACTTTATTAGCTTATAATGACCTTGGATAGAAAGGGAAAGGAACTACAAAAATGTAGTGGCCACATACTTGCACCGTTCATCTACCCTTGGCCACTACCAACCCTAAACTACCCAAGGCATGGCCACATCTCGACCAAACACCAAACAAAGTTACGAAAAAGGAATAAGAAAACCTACGACCACTGACTCCACCACATGTAGTTGCCATCCTCATCCGGCTCCTCACGGTATTGAGCATAGAGCTCCCCCTTTCCATCAGACTCTTTCTCATCCGGAATGTATGCTAGCCCAGAGGTCAAACTAATCCTCTCATCATAGTATTCAACCCTCTTTCGAATCTGATTTTGCTCTTTCATAGCATCTCTTTGATTTTCTTTGAGAAATAAGGTCATTTGAGTTGAGATTTGTAGTGAGAGAGAGATTGATAGGCCAATTTCGAGGGCTTTGGAGAAGGAAATGAAAATTTTGGGTTTTAGCTTTTGTAGTGGGCGAGGAGAGATAAGGAATCATGTAAAAATTCTTTGCCTTTTTACATCCCAATCACTTCTATCGCATTCACACCACCCCCAAAATTCCTCGCAACATTGAAAACTATAGACTCATAACCCTCCGAACATCCGGTTACCTAAGTTTGAACAATGGAAGAGACTCGGATTGTGGTTCAAAACAAGGACGAGGTGACTCTTATGTGGTTTAATCATATAAAAATGCCTTGAATGATTTCCTAAGTATGCCAATAACTCTAATAAGATGCATGAAAGATATATACACTACTCAAGCATAAACAAACGATATTATTTTGCAAATGCGGGAAATGAAAGCAAAAAACACGGGATGCTTAAGAAACGAATCTCAACTTGTTCATCAATGTTCATGTGACATGGATTCAAACACAGAACCGAATTCGAGGGGATACACGACTCTTGCCATATTGACACAATTGAGCATAATTAATGTATCTAACATGGGAAAACACTATTAACAAGGGAAGATTGCACAAAAACTTTAAAATTTTTACCAAAAGCAGAAAAATGAGACAAGTTTCATGAACATATATATAACATATATATCCCTCCCCCCAACTTAAACGGTGCTATGTCCTCATAGCAAGAAGAACAACAATATTAAGAGGAAAGAACAAAAGATTATACCTTCAGGGGAATGTCAACCCCCGTATACCTCGACCAAGTTGGAGGCTTTTGCGTCACTGGCTCTTTTCGTCATCCGAAAGGCTTTCAAGGTCGACTCTTTCGGCTTTTCCAACGGAACCACAGCTAGTCACACAGGGTCATGGTCAAAGTTTTATTGGTCTAACAACCGCGACACGTAGCCGCACCCTTGCTTAGGGCTCCTGAATGCCTCACTCACCCCGACTTTAGACCCAATCCACCAAGGCTGGTGCGGTAACACGTACACCCTGCAAAATACTTAAGTTCGAACTACCTACTAAGAGACAAATGACATTAGAACAGCCCGGCTCGTGTTATTTGGGCCCCAAACAAAACGAAAGTAAGACACAACCAAATCTTCACGCGATTACACGGGTACTACTTTTCTCCCCATTTCTCACTCAAAGCGTTGCAGAGCAAGTCATAAACAAATTCAAGCTCAAAACGGGTGGCTATACCGGACCATCAAAAGAGAAAAAGAAAAGAGACAGAGAGGGAGAGAAAGAAAGAGTGTTTAGCCACACGTGGGCTTCGAACATTTATCACACCATCAAAAGTTATCACAATGAACATGCCATTCAACTCTAAATTCTTTGTCAAAAATTGAATTCAACCATGCCACAAAAATAAATACTTTGAGTAAAGCAAGTGCCGAAGTCCTTTGAGAAATTTAATTTCAACCGAGTGTGCATTCCACAATAGATTGATTTTCAAAGAGTTGACAAAATCCACAATATAAGGATGGTAAACCAAATCAAATTCATCAACGCCAACAAAATCAATCAATTCAACTTTTAAAAACTCTTGTGAAAGTGGAGACTCAGTAGGAAGGTGACACCATCTAGAGCCGAGACGATTTGATTGTTCAGTGCAACTATTGGCAATGACTCCTCAAAAGGCATATAGCTTTCACTAATGACAAGCGACTTTATTTGCTCATTTAAGCCCCATTAACAATTATTATTTATATATTCATGAGATTTAATTTTACCCGAATTTGTGGTTTCGATTATGATTAAATTGTTCTTACTCCAAATCAATTGTTGGGGATTTTTCTGGATATGAGTTCAATCATGTTTTTCTCATGATTTGGAATTGTTTTTAGCATTCAACGTTGGTTTTTCATTGTTAAAATGATAAAATTGGATATTTATTGTGATTTGTTAAATGTGGATACAATTAATGATTTGGTTTTATACATGCAAGCAGAGAGGAGCAAACATTAGACTTTTTGATGACCTTTCATGATGATATTTTCTGTAGAGACCCATAAAATTAGCATAATTTCGAAAATCATTTGTTGAGTAAAAGAATAGTTTTATTATTAAGGTTGTACGTATGTTTGTGGGGGTGTACGAATATACGTATTCGGTTGTCTATCGGACTCTTGGAGAATAGTAAAATGTAAGTTTTTATTATGAAATATTGTTTGCAGGTGTTGGTATCAAGTTGGGTTCATTCCGGAGTCCGTTGTAAATTTTCACTTTTCTACCTAGCCAGTACCGGTACTGGCTGTTGCCTAGTACCGGTACCCGCTGTCCAGAAGTTGTTCAAATTGACATTTTTAAGGCTCCAGTACCGGTACTTGGAGTCACCCAGTACCGGTACCCGCTGCGTTTTTCTGCAATTGTCAGCACGCTTTTTGGACTTCTATAAATACCCCCCTTTTGTTATTTCTCACTCCCAAACCCACGAAACACTCCTGGAAACACCCTCTCTCACCTACCCAACTCCAATCTCACCCAAAAACTCTTGATTCCAACTTTAAATCTCCAAGATCCAAGGGTTTTCTTCCTCAAAATCACAAGATTCTTACATTTGGTGAACCAAGGGTGAGTTTTGTGTTCTTATTCTCACTCCTTGAAGCTCTACCACGTTTTTCTCTCTCTCCTCTTGAGTATTTGTTGATCTTTGCTAGATATTCATGTTTTTGGACTTTATTTGCTCTAGATCTTGTATCCAAGCTTGGGTGAAGCTTGTCTTTGGAGGATTCAAGTTTATTGCTCTTGATAGATTTAGGGTTTTGCTCAAAACCCATCTAGGTAGGGATTTCTCTCTTCCTCTACATGTTTCGCGATGATTATGCGTGATTTAGGTCTTTATTTGCTATAAATGGTCGAATGTAATGTTTTATATGACTCGAGGATTGCGTATTCTTTGAAAGTAGTATTGTGGACTTGAGTGTTATGATTCATGACTTTTATGTGACTTAGTTGGTAGTGTTTGGTTGTGTGGAATGAGTTTACAGGATCGGTGGTGGTTGTAATAACATGGTGGTTGTTGATGCGAAGTGGTTGTGGAGTAGATTGTGTCGCAAGGTGTGGGAAACACAATTTCGCGAGGGGTGGAATATATTGTGTCGCAAGGTGTGGGAAACATAATTTCGCGAGGGATGGAGTATATTGTGTCGCAAGGTGTGTGAAACACAATTTCGCGAGGGGTGGAGTTTATTGTGTCACTAGGTGTGGAAACACAATTTCGAAAAGGGTGAAGGACTGTTCGAAGGGGTGTGTGTATATAGGTGTGTATATATGTGTACGAGAATGTTATGACATTTCGTAAATGATGTTAATGTACATTCGTTTGGATTTGATGTCTAATTTGGTCTGCTGTATTCATACTCATCATCTCATTACATATAGACTTTGTAGAGAATTTCCTACTGGACTTGTATAGCTCAACAAAATCCTTCTTTTCAGGTTCGAACGCAGGGCAGTAGGTTGCGTGACTTGGTGTATTTGCAAACGAAGATTTTTGGAAGCTAACATGACTTAGTTACTCATCCATCTTTTTTAATGTCTACTTTTGGATAGAGATGGTATTGTAACTGATTTACTTAGTTTGATCTGTTGACAAAAGAATGTAATATCCTTAATACTTTGCATTTGTATTTAATTTAATTTGGGCCGTAGTGCCAAGGTTGTAATTTCTTTAACTTGAGGACCTTGTTGTAATTAAGCAGGTGGGAAATCTCATTTTGGGTATTATCTAATTTATGCTTGGAATCTTTATTGAAATGATTTATATTTATATGTTTAAAATTGAGGGCGTGACATTTTCCGTGATAACAGAATTAGCTTTCAGATTATCATGAAGAAATTTTGGGTAAACTCAATGATTATGAATATCTAATGATACTAGTTAATGGGTGTGGATTCCGAAACCCTAGTTTTTTCTCCTCTGGTTAAAAAGAAGCTTTAATTTTCTCGTCTTTGATAATTTAGTTCATTGTTTTTACTTTTCACTTATTGTTTAAAAATCAATCACAAGTTTTGTCAACTAGGTTAGGGTATAATCGATTTAAATTTATTTATTTTTCCCAGAAAAAATCATAAGTCCTTGTGGGTTTGACCTCGCTCTCGCCATACTATATTACAATACGATTCGTGCGCTTGCGAGTACTTTAAAATTTCACATCAACTAGTTTTTCAAGGTTAGGTCATGGGGTGATTAGCACCTCATGGCTTGAGTTAATATTGTTTTTCTCATCATAAAGTTTCAATCTTTGGTTCGAAAATTGAAGTGTAGTTCGGATTTGTTTGTCAAATTGCTAAGGTGTTAATCTTCTTGATCATGTGTAGGCAAGAGCGTTGCCTACTTGTCACACATGATGCTTGGAGCTCTGTCGCTCGAGGTGTTTGCCAAATGAATTCTAGAGCTAGCTTGTTAATCGAACCATGTATCTTCCAGGTTGAATTTCTCAAACCGAGTAATAGGATGAGAAAAGTAATTTGACTTGAGTCGTGGGTGTTATGATCTCCTACCTAGCTTGTCTTTCATTCTAGTTAATTTTCTGTTTAATTTAGCCTTTTAATTTCCACCGCATAAAGTAAAACAAAGTTGGCTGTCTAAATGCCGAAAACCTTACTTCTACAAATCCATCCAAGCCGTAGTAATTATTCCCTTGGGGACAATCCCGGTCTTTCGGATTATTATGATTCAAATGACGTATTTACCCTACGTTTGGGGTGATCATATTTCAATATATTGACAGAATGAAGCAAGCGTAGGAGCAGGAAATCGAAGAGTTGAAAAAGGCCCTTGCCTAAAGAGAGGATGATTTGAAGGTGGCTCGAGAGACCTGCGATCTCTACTTGGCTGACTTCCAAAGATGCGACAGAGAACGAATGCTCACCAAGGGCCGAGCTACGAAGGCCGAAGAGGATGCAACTACTCTGAGGGTCACCCGAGCTCGTGAGGTCGAGGCTACGAGGAACAAGGGCTACAATGAAGCCTGGGACGTGGCCGAAGTGGAATACAAGAAGTAGGTTCGGGAGTTTGAGACCGAGCAATACAGAGATCACTTCATGGACGGACTACTCTTTGGCCATGAAGCACTTCTAAGGAAACTTGATCTCTCGAAGATTCGGAACTCCAAGCGCTAACTGAGGCACCCCTCGAGGAGCTTGTCATGCCCCAGGAGAAGGATGAATAGGTGCCCATTCCTGAGGCAAAAGTTCTCCCTAAGGACCAGGCCGATCCCAATGCTACTGCTCCAACCGAGGATGGATGAATCTAGCTCTCCCTTTGAACAAAAACACCTGTAATTTTTGATTTATTTGTTTTTGACTGGACAGCTCCGGACATTTGGAGTTTTCCGTTCTAGAGTTATGAAATAGTTGAGTAGGACTGGCGCCGAATAGTTGGCTCGAGCCAGATCCTCGGTAGGATTTTGATTTGCACCGTATATTTGCTTTGTAGTTTTCAGTACATGAATGCTTCCTTTTCTTGAACACTTTTGAGCTTTTATCATTGGAGTGCTTATGTACTTGTGGTTATTGCTAAGGGGTGCCTGTGCCCTTGCTTCATTAGGCTTGTGGAATAACAGTACAAGTGTTAACCGAAGCATGAACCGACTCTCACTCAAAATGTTCGACAAAAAATTGATTTGTTTGGTAGCCACTGCTTTGAGCGGGCGTGCTGTGTGAACAGTCAAGTAACTGAAGCATGAGGGTTGAGTACTGAAGCCCCGGCCGCTGGCATGATGGTAAAGGACCAAGTGATCTAAGCCGAAATGAGTAGATAGCAATTTTGAATTTCCTATGCCCCCGCTTCGGGTTAGGGTGGCTCGGCCACGTGCTAGGGAATTAGCTAAGTGATGGATAAACACGTGATAATGTAGGCTGCTAGGGGATGTGAAGTGGGATCCCGAAGGGGAGGTGGCATCGGCCAGGAGTTCGGGACACAGCGAATCCGAGCAGTGGGTGACTTGTTGGTGGGTCGGAATAAGAGGCTCGGGAAAAAGCCCAGTATCCTTAAGGCAAGCGACCAAAAGTCCAAACGACCGTGAAGGCCAGGGTGACTTTGTGGGAATTTTGTCCGAGTGTATTACCCAGGAGAAGACATAACCCCTGAAGTCGATATAAAACGGTTCAAGCGACGATGAACTGAGTGGAAAAAGTAAGCAATAGAGAGAGAGAACAAGCATTGGCAAGAAAAGAATATTCTCATTGATACTTGTTTGATATTATCGTTACATAAGCAAGTTGTCCCTAAAACAAAATTACTTAGAAGATAATTACTGATAAAAAGGAGACCGACGGGTCCTCAGAACTGAGGCACTGCTAGCCATAGAACTTCTTCAGGTTGTTTGCATTTCAGGACTTAGCAATAGGAGAACCGTCCAACTTCTCCAGCTTATAATTTCCCGAATTAAGGTGCTTGAGGACTTGGTAGGGGTCCTCCCAGTTGGGTATTAGCTTCCTTTTTTTGGACTTCTCCACCACTTTCTTCAAGACAAGGTCGTCAGGCTTGAACGACCTAAGACGGACGCTACGGTTGTAGCCCTTGGCAACTTCTTGCTGGTACGACACGAGCCTGATCCTTGCATTTTCATGTTCCTCCTAGGCCAAGTAGAGGTCCGAAGCGATGTTGTCGTTATTCACCGACTTGTCAAAATTTTTAGTATGCATTGTTGGGAGCTCGACTTGGAAGGGAATGACATTCTCCATTCCAAATGCCAAGGAGAAGGGAGTACGACCGGTGAATCGCCAAGGTGTAATACGGTAGCCCCAGAGCACCCTAGGTAGCTCCTCGGCCCATTTGCCCCAGCGTGACTCGAGTTGGCGCTTTAGCCCGGATGAAATTGCCTTGTTTGCAGCCTCGGCTTGTTGCCCTGGGGGTAAGCCGGAGTGGATGTGTCCCATTTGATGCCGTATTCGTCCAATATGGACAGAAATTTCTGCCCGGTAAACTGCCGCCAGTTGTCCGTGATAATGGCGAAGGGAACACTGAAGCGAGAAATGATATTTCGCCAAACGAAACGAACGACGTCTGTTTCTTCAATAGTGACCAAGGGCTCGGCTTCGACCCATTTCGAGAAATAGTCTGTGGTGGTTAAAAGGAACTTGAACCCACCAAGAGCAACGGGGAGCTTGCTGATGATAACCATGCCCCACTGAGGGAAGGGCTAAGGGTTGGTGAGGGGGCTAAGGTCTCGAGCCGGCTGGTGGATAATGGGGGCGAACATCTAGCACTTCCGACAACACTTGACAAACTCTTCAGAATCCTTCTTCATTGTTGGCCACCAATACCCTTGGGAGATGGCTCGGTGAGCGACGACCTTCCACCAGAGTGACAACCGCTATCACCAATGTGGAGCTCTTCGATGATGCCCGGTACTTGGTGGGGATGTGCGACCAGCAGATACGGGCCGGTGAATGATCTTCGGTAAAGCTTACTGTTCGGATTGAGCCAAAAGAGAGCGGCTTTATTGCGGAGTCGGTGAGCGTCTTTCTTGTCGGTGGGGAGGGCATCATCTCGCAGGTAGCCAATGATCTCATCCATCCGCTCGGGCCGAGCTCTCTGCTGAGGGCCTCTTGGCTCAATACTTCAAGTTCAAAACTGGGCTGGTCAATGGAGCTGAAAAAGATAGAACGATGTCCCGAGGAGGAGCAAGCCGAAGCGAGCCCAACAAGGGCGTTGGCATGGGCATTTTGTTCCCTAGAGATATGTTTGACTCGAATAGCTTTGAAATTTTTGATGAGCCATATGGCAGAGCTGAGGTAAGTACACATTCGGTCGTCTTGAGCTTCATATTCCTCCGAAAGCTGGTTAACCACTAATTGGGAATCACTGTAAACCACAAGTTCTTCGATGCCCAGAGCTTTGGCAGTCTTGAGCTTGGAGATCAGTGCTTCATACTCAGCCTCATTGTTAGAGGCTGGGAAGGTGATAGAGGGGAAGCTTTCATGTAAGACGCCGGAAGGGGAGAGAAGGACGATTTCGGCTCCTACGCCTCGGCTGTTGGAGGCGCCATCAACATACATCTTCCATAGATCTCCGTAGAAAAGCTTCTAGGCAGTGCTAGGGTTCGCAAGGAGCACTACTTCGGTGCTTGGAGCTGGACCCGAAGTAGGAGAATCGGCCAGAGTGAGTCCGGCGATGAAGTCGGCGAGGACCTAGGCTTTGATTGCTGTCCGAGGCTGGAAGTGGATCTCATAGTTCGCAAGCTCGACAGCCCATTGAGAGATTCGATTAGAAAGGTCCGCCTTCCGAAGGAGAGACTTAAGAGGGTACTCGGTGAGGACGATGATGCGGTGTGACTAGAAGTAGGGAGTGAGCTTTCTGGAAGCTGAGACGAGGGCAAGAATAAGCTTTTTCAGTGGTAGATAGCATGTCTCGGTGGGGGTCATTGTCTTACTGTAGTAGTAGATGGGTTGGTGTTCCTGTCTTTCATGTTGGACGAGCGTGCGGAGAGACGGCTAGGTATAGGAACAAGACCTCCTAGTCTTGAGGAGTGACGAGGAGTGGGGCCTCGAAAAGGTAATTCTTCAACTGCTGGAGGGCTCGATCACAGTCTTCTGTCCAATTGAAACTTCATCGGCTGCCCTTCAAGAGGGCGAGGAATGGCTGGCATTTGTCGGAAGAGCGACTGATGAATCGATTCAGGGCTGCGGCCATGCCTGTTAGACGCTGAACATCCCTCTATTTGTGGGGAGCCGAGCGTTTCTCAATGGCAAGTAGTTGAGCGGGTCAGCTTCAATATCGCGTCAGGAGACGAAGGGGAGCTTGTGCTTTTTGAGGATTTCAAAGGCTTCGGCAAGGTGGGTCAGGTGATCACCTGCGAGCATGCTTTTGACCATCATGTCATCAATGTAAGCCATCATGGTGTCGCCTAGTAAACGCTCAAACATCTTGGTTATCATTCGTTGAAAAGTGGCCCCAGCGTTCTTTAGGCCGAAGGGCTATAGACACCTCCCAAAGCGGGGCATCGCCATACAGATTGATCGTTGCTATTTGTTTGGTTGTTTGCTTCATAAACCATGATCATGGATATTCCCATGGCTAGGAATATCGCCACACGATAGCGATTATCATCAAAACAGAGTTGCCACCTAGTTTATAAAATTAGGAAAAACAAGTAGAGATTCTGGGTGTGAAAGCCAAAAGAACAATAAGGGGAAGGTGTTAGGCACCCCTCTTTGCCCAGTCGTGAGACTGGCCCATAGTTGTTTGACATATGATTAATATTTGCTTTGTTTAAATCTAAACACATAAGTTGATTACTAGCCTTTAAATGGTTGATATGGTGAGCCAAGACAATAATTGAAACATGCATCAGAATAAGCAGAATAAAAGAGATTTGTTTCAGGGGATGGATTCCGCGGCCGGTGAATGGATTTCACGGCGGAGGAATCCTCCTGGTTTTATGTGTCGGCCGAGGGATTGATTCTCCAGCTGATGTTCTTCCTCACACCAAACTATACGATTAACAAAGAGTAAAAATTTTACGATCAGCATGCATAAACTGAAAATAAAATGAACCAAAGACTGCCTGGGCCTCACCACCTTAATCACTCAGTGGCTTGACTATTTCGGATTGAGAGTGATTGATTGATTTGCTTCTTGTAAACCTTAGGGTTAGGGTTTGAACTTCGAGATTTGGATCGTTGGATCGCGGCTGCCTTCGGGAAGTTAGGGCTTTTTTAGAGGGGATATAAGAGAGTATATTTGCAGAGTTTCGTGGGTAGAGAGAGAGTATTGTGTGTGAATTTCGTCGTTGTATTTTCGGAACCCTAAGTGCCTCTTTATATAGGCAATTGGTGACTCATTCCGGCCAATCAAATGGTGTGAATCAATAAGGAATTATAGGGTAACAGGATCTCTAGTCGAATCTGCCTTCGTAGCCCGAACACATCAGAAAAAGGCTGCTAGGGTTTTGGTGATCGAATCAAACATATGACAGAACATTCTAGAATCTGGAAAATAGACGATCTGGTGGCCAGTTAAAGGATCTAGCGGCCGAGTGAACGATCAAGCGGCCGAAGGATAGACCTAGCAGCTGAAAGATCAATCTCTCAGGGAGATTTTCAAGCAACAAGTTTCACGGGTGAAGAAATGATGTTAAGGCCGTGAGATCGATGTTACGACCGAAAGATAGATTTTCCTAGAATGCTATATTTTCTGTCTGAAAGGCTATACGGCTCTAGATTAGGTCCTCTAAGTTGCTAAAAGTACTCACCATAAGTTCACGAGAAGTCAATTAGCAATCATTGTATCCATTCATCATCAGGATGGTCCCCAAGGCGGGACTTGAAATAATTGTTAGGCCAAATTGGGGTGTCTACAAGGGCATAACGAGATATTCGAAGATTCCGTGGGGGGGGGGGGGGGGGGGGGGGGGGGGGGGGGTGGGTGGGTGGGGGTGTCTCCTTCGCTCATGGCAATTTGATGGTATCCCGGGTAGGCATCCATAAAACTGAGTCAGTCATGGCCGGCTGTGGCGTCGACGAGCTAGTCGATTCGCGGAAGGGGTAAAAAGCCCTTCAAGCAGGCGTTATTGAGATTGAAATAATCGACGCAAACCCTCCACTTGCCATTCTTCTTCTTGACCACCACGGTGTTGGCCAACCACCTGGGGTACTACACTTCACGGATGGCCTTCACATTTCGGAGCCGATTGACCTCTTCAATGACAGCTTCAGAGTGGACCGGGGAGGATCGCCTTGCTCTTTGCACAACTGGGCGTTTGGCTTGGTCAATGTTGAACTCGTGGCAGATAAATGAGGGATGGACCCCAAGCATCTCATACGGGGTCCAGGTGAATACTTCTATGTTCCTATTGAGGAAGTCAACCATCTTGTTCCGTTCAGTGTCACTAAGTGAGGAACCGACAAGGAAAAAATGGGAACCGTCTTCGGTGATGGGGACGGTGACAAGGTCTTCTACCACTTTCTTGTCTGCCGGTCTGCCAACGTCTTCCAAAACTAGGGCCTCGAGAACCTCAATGAGGTTGACCCGGGAAGTTTGCTTACTGCTTCAGATCGCGTTGACATAACCACTTTGTTTGGTTGAACTTTTAAAAAGTTATTTTTGAGAGTTGGAGTGGTAATGAGTGGAGAGAGATAGAGAGAAAGATTTATTGAAAACTGTGCCGAGAGTTGAGAGTTATTCTCAAAAAGGGCAACCAAACAAAGTGAACATCTTTTGGCCGCAGTTTGATCTCCATGCAAGTCCTCCTGGTGTCCATTAGCACCAATGAAGCGGACCACCTGGTGATAAGTGGAGGCGATAGCCTTCAGCTTATGGAGCCAGGTGCGCCCGACAATTGCTTTGTAAAGGCTAGGAACATCAACCACCACAAACTCCATGTCAATGACCACCGATCTGGCATGAATGGGAAGAGTGATCATGCTAAGGGGCCATACCGAGGCCCTGTTGAACCCGATGAGGGGGACTTCAGAGGGACGGAGGTCGGTGTCTGAGATTTTCAAATCCTTGAACAGAGAATAGTACATGACCTCAGCCGAGTTGCATTGGTCCATGAGGATGCACTGGACGTTAAAGGTTTTGATGCGTAGCGTGACCACGAGGGCGTAATTATGCGGGAGCTGGACACAGTCGAGGTCTTTCTCGGTAAAGGTGATGGTCCACTTGGAACCGTCGTTGGTTTTGGCGTGCTTTGGCTGGGGACCGACCAACATGACCTGTTTGGAAGAAGCGGCGTCATTCAGCTCAACATAGATGATATGAGCGGGTTCAGAATTTAGAGGGTTGTGGATAACATGGATCATTTGAACTTCTTCTTTGGTATGGTTTTCAGCACGCTGTGCCCGAGCCCTGGTCTTCTCGTGGTCAATGAGGTTACCGAGATGGCCTCCTGCGACAAGTTGCTCCTAGTAGGCTTTGAAGGGCTTTCAGGCAGTGATAAAATGACCTTGCTCGTTGCAATAACTGCATCGGACAATAGGGTTCTTGACTTTCCCATTCTCGGTACCGAGTTTTTGGTTCGATAAGGAGAAAAAAGGCTGATCCTTTACTTGGTCGATAATCCGATAGATAGGAATGGTAAAGACGGTTTTCTCGGCGTTGAAATCGCTTGGCTTCGACCCCTTCCTCGGGGACTGCTTGATGTTATTGACCTACTTTTTAGGGGGAAACAGGTACGAGAGACGGAGCAGCCATCGAGGCTGACGCTATCTTTGAGCTCGTGGGCTTCCCAATGCCCCTCTCAGCTTTGGATTCGATGAGCTGGTACCAGCCCTCGATGCAAGTCATGAGGTCTTTCATGGAGTTGGGCTTGTGGCGGGCGAAGTCGTCATAAACCTGCTCGTCTTGGGAAGTGAGACCGAGCTTGAATCCTCGGGCCGAGATGACACCGTCACAGTCTTCTATTTCATTGAACAACTCCCAGTAGCGACCGGTGTACTGGTGGAGTGTTTCATCGTTTCGTTTACGGAGGGCGAGGGTGGAATCGATCTCCTTCTCGTGCTTGTTGCTCGTGACGAACCGAGCCATGAAGGCATCGCAGAGGGAGTCAAACGACGAGATTAACCGGGCGGGGAGCTGGTTAAACCATGTGAGGCCTAGGTTCCCGAGGCTGGCAGGGAAAACCTTGCACAAGAAGGCATCGTTTGAAGGTTCATTCTAGAGGAACAGAGACATGACAAGTTTGTATTGTACATGATGAGTGTATGCCTCGGTCTTCCCAACATACTTGGCAAATTTGGATTGGGTAAATCCCTTTGGGGGGTGACCGAGTCGATCTCTCTTGTGAAAGGAGAGGTCGTGAATATTTTGAGTCTCGTGTCGCGATGAGGTCGGATCTAACGGTCGGGACCATCTGGACGCTCGATCGTTGTACGCTTCTTCCTGATAAGCTGATCCAACCTTTCATGCTCCTTCCTCTTTTGGAGGACGCTTGCCGACTTCTGGGTGAGCGTTCGTGCCTATCCTTCTTGTAGCTATCTCGAGGATGGTGCTCGAGGCGCTTGGTTACTAAGCTCTTGTCGTGCCCACTTTTGGTGTGTGAAATGACTGGGCTCCTTACTCGTCGATTTTTCCAGCGCTCGCAATATCCCTTGGTTTGGAACTCTAGGAGGCCGTCTTCTTTTGCAACCTTGGTAACACTGGGGGTCGGCTTGTGGTGCCCCGTCCTTATTATGACAGAATGGGTGGAAAAGGCGGAGACGCTGCCGGGACTGAGCCTCTCAAAGAGAGATGGCTTCCCTTGACATTTTTTGGGGCAAGGGATCGGGTCCTCTCCTTGCGCCATGCACCCTTTTTCGGTACGAGCGCCATTTTCTGGTGGCTCGAAACGGTCTTTGGCCGAGGAATGAGGCTGGTACTCTGCCGCTAGGTGGCCTCAATGGCTGCAAGGGGGGCTGTGATGGCTTCTTCGTCTGCCACGGCTCCCGGAGGAGTGGGATGGGGAGATCTGTAGGAGATGTTTGATCTCTACTAGTTCGTCCCAGACGTGCATGTCCCACTCTATGACCGTCGTAAGGTCGTTGATCTTCCGTTCTAGGTGGTGGATGTAGGTGTGGAGTTCAGAGGATGGGCCCCTATCTGGTGTTGAGGCCCCGGTTTTGACTCCGATGGACATGTGAGCTTTCCCTAGGGCGTTGGCTCCGCCGGAGCCCAAGTTATGGTCCTCAAGGCGAGCCCGAGGGTGGTATCACTGTGGTGTGTTTCTTCGACCTCCACCATATCTGGATTAGGAATGATGAACGGAGTTCTCTGGATGGAAGGAAACGAATGCTGAGAGGATGGCTAGATCCCCAGCAGAGTCGCCAATTGTAAGGGTTTGATTTGACAAGACCTTGACCGCGGTTCGGATTAGGTTTCTTCCTCCGTGGCTCAACGCTCTTGTTGCTAGACTTGCAATAAGTCACTAGGGCTTGAGTAGCCCAATGACCCTCCGACGATCAAATTAGATCTCAGGGGAAGAATGTAGGTCTAGGGTTAGGAAAGAATGACATACCTCTCAAGATGAGTATCCCCTTGTATTTATGGAGGATACGCTGGGGTAACCGCCTCGGGTGACATCATATGTGACGAAAGGGATAAAGCAGGGGATAAAACGGTTACGGTGCACATGGTCAGATTTGATCCCAATGATTACACTTGCAGCACAATCCTCATGGGCCCCATCTGACATTACTGCTTTCTTTAGGCGGCTTCGGAAGCACCGGAACAAACACACTAAGTGCTGCTAGAAGCTACCGAAGCTACCACCGAGCTATCGTCATCGACAGCTCTGCCAAACCGGCACCTCGGGGCCCTTCACCGGTGTAACAAGTTTCGAGCTGGATCCTCACGGAACCGAGCTTGTGACCGAAGCCTCCACAGAAGCAAAGGTTAGTAACAGCCCCTATTCTTAAATGGAATACAAAATTGCCCCACTCCTTAATAAAAAATCTAATACCTCTATATGCTGTTAATAGTCAAAGAAAAGGAAGAACGAAAATAAGAAGGAAAAAGCAAAAGAGAAAAGAAAGAGAGGAGAGCACTCTAGCGTTCTGCTTCCCTTTCTCCCTGCACGTCGCTTAGTTAGGTAATCTCTCTCTTCGCTCTCCTTTTGTTTCTCCCCACCCTCTCTCTTCGCTCTCCTTTCGTTTCTCCCCACCCCAATCTGCCACACGTAGCAGCAGTCAGGGCTACCGAACCATCCTTTCCTCTTTTCCCCAGCACACTGCGGCTGGTGTGCACGCTAGGTGTGAAAAGTACACATACAAATAACAATTTACGTGCAGTTAATTCATTTGTTAAAAAAACAAGAAGAGAAGTTAACCTTCTGTGATGTACAGTGGTGTGTGCGTGCTGATATGCAATAACTCGTTATTGGATGAATGATGTTCAGTTGATATCAAAGTTTCCCTATTCTGTTTGGTGACAAGGGTATTCAATGCTGGGCGCCCCTAATGGCTCAACTTACCACTCGTTCGTAAGCATCCCATGAAATGCTGATGAAGAGAATTGCGTGGGAGGCTATGTTAACTTAGCATCACTATTTTTACTGAGGCCTTAGGTGGACGATTATTCCCTAGGGAACTGCTCTACTTCAGAATTTCACGATTTTGGCTAAATCGCATGACCGGTCTGCTCATCAGAAATGGTATATTGTCTCTCTGGTTCACCCCATGGGCTGGTTAGAGAGCATTGGGTAATGATTGACACAAAAGTAAGAGCGGTGATACCACATTATAAGAGATTTAATTTATTTTTAGCAGAAGTATTTTAATCTTTGTTATTATGTAAAAAAACATAGACGGTCCCGATTCGAAAAAAATAGCAGCAACAGCCCAAGAGTGGGGTAGTATGGAACTTTTAACGCTTCTATAAGCACCAAATGTGTTCCGATTATGTGGTTGTTGGCATCCGATTATCACCAATTTTGGTGACAATAATTAAATCGACAAAATGTTAAATCTCATCGGTTTAGATCAAGCATTCGAAAAAATTAATTGCCTACTGCCTTTAAAATCTATACATTGAACTTATTTGATTATGAACCAAGGTCTTATACTGTAGTCTAATATACAATAGCCACACGACCGCATCACTATTACAACGATCGATACCATTAATTTTGTTGTGCTTGTTATTCTTATCATTGTTATAAATTTTCGGGTCTAATGAATTTTAAAAGCCTATTCATCAGAATACAAATTCAATATTGTACGTCCAATTATGCAATTAAGTATCACAACCCAATAACAGAACACCACGTGTTCATGCTGACCCCACTATGCACACGTGGTGGGTAATTTCATGGATCTCACTAACCACCACATCACCGCTGCGTGGACCCGGATTCATACATGGTCGAAAATGATTGGTTCGTTGCACCACATCAGCAGAATCACATGGTATCACCATTGTATTTAATTATTATTTTTCCACAAATTGAACCCATCGCAGAAGGTCCTCCAAATACGGAAGAAAATTGGATCCCTAGATCCAATCGTCGAACCCCAAAAATGAAAAATAAAGGAACATGATTACTATTAACAATCAAAGGAGAGGCCCGGATCCAAATCGGAAATGCTTTGAAACTTCAATTTCGATTTCTCTTTTTTCAAGTACAAGCACAAGGATTGTCAACAACGACCACATCCTGATCATAGCTTCCAAACACCAAGTACCTGGCCGACAGCCCCTCCTCAACGGCGACAAACACGCCGCCGTTGAACGACATGACGGCGAGCATCAGCATGTACCCGATCGCCGAGTTGACCCCGAACATCACAGCTCCCAATAGCCTGACGGGAATCCTCGCGCCTCCTCCGCCGCCGCCGAGCTTGGAATCGAGGAGAGGCGTTGTAGTCATGGTTGCAGTTGAGGAGGAGGAGGAAAGGGGTGGTTGCTTGAGGGAGAGAAGAGAAGAGTGGGAGATGGAGATGAACGTGGGTGGGAGATGGGAGATGGAGATGATAGAGATAAACGGGGAAGAGATGTAGATATGAGATGTAGATGATAAAAATGTTAACCGTATTAAAGGGGTAGGCCAAAGGTTTTTTTTTTTTCTTTTTTCCCACCAATCACCAGTTCTATGGGGACCAAATTTTTTTTTGTTATGCCTTAATTATACATTTAATGGTTTTTGTTATGCTTCAACTGATTTGTCATGTCATTTTTTATGGTGTCTCCAAAACGAAAGGAGACACCGAAGCTCTTCCCGAGCTTCTATGCTCATTTCCAATTGTTAACTTCTCATAGATCACAAAATCAATAGCTTATAAAATCTATCATTCTAGAGGGAAGGCTCGTCTCTCTGGATGCCCCAGCTGGGCCCAAAGCAATGCAGTCTTTTCCTGGCCTAATCAAGGATTTGGGACTTCTGCTAGCTAATCTTACGGCTGGGCCAGGGGTAGCAAGTACTCCTTTTCTCCAATAATTATTCTAGCTGGCTTCTTCTCTGCATATTGGTTGCAAGTAGTTTTTGTCATCTATGTAGATTAGAGGATACACCAATTCTACAGTGCCAAATTGTGAGTCAGAAAATTGCCCGTTAAAACAGAAAACTGCCCATAAAATATAATGTAGTCCAAATTCACTTACGTATGCAATCCCTACACACGCAATTAATCTGGAGCGGGCAATTCACTTTATCAGCCGTTTCTTAGTCATGTTGCTAAATCCACATATCAGATGTTAAAGAAGAGAGGAGGGAGGGAGGGTGGAATGGACTAGTACAGCCACAATAGTACTCACGGGGGAAATCTATTTTAGCCATCCATTAGTGTGGTTGTATTGCTATGAGAAGTTGTCTTACTAAGGTACAATCATCAAGTCAGGGTTGGGCTCATTTAGATTCAGCCCGATAATTTGCTCTTCATTTATGGCTGCAAAAGGCTAGCTCGGCCCATTTTCCCCGCCATGGATTGTGATGTGAGGCCGGATCTCAGTCTAGTTAATCAAGGACCAATAAAAAATAGAAGGCAATAAAAGTGAAAATAAAATATAGAAAATTAGAGTCCGATCCCTTTTTTTAGGTTCGGTTTCATCCTAACCCTAATATTTTTTACTGAACCTGGATAGGCTTGGTTATGGTACATAATGACTTGTTTACCCCAAATTAACTCCTTGCAGCATTTACTCTTGTTATTTTCCTTCTCTCTCTCCCCCTCTCTCCACTGATGGAGCAGCGCCGACTCCACCACCACCGTCGTCGTCATCTTCTCTCCGACAATGTCGCCATGAGCCACCCCCTCGAAAAACTCCTCATGCGAAGCGAACTCGCCATGGCCGCTAACTGGCTCTCCAAACTGTCCCAAGACATCGACCTCCTCCTCAGATCCAGCGTCCTCCGCCACTCCAATGCCACCTTCCCCAGCTCCGACAAAAAAGACCTAGGATTCTTCATCCAAGACCTCTTCACCATGTTATAGGTCGGCGGCGTCGAGTTTGAAAAGAAAGCCATGGAAATATGGAATCTCTCCTCCAGCTTCTGGAAAACGAGGAGAAAGCCGCGGCCATGGTTTCCAAGGAAGGCAACGTCTCTTACTTGATTCATTTGCTAGATCTGAACGCTCATTCTTCGATTCGTGAACAAGCAGTCACCGCCATGTCGGTGCATTTGTTGAAGAGTTGTAGGAAACATTTAATTTCTAAACATTTTTTTTTCGCCCCTGAAATTTGCATTTTGTCGAACTTGCATTTTTTTTTTTTGTCCGCGTCAAACTTGCATTTGTTGTAATAATTATTTCAGTTTGGCTATGTGAACTGATTTGAGTTCACAAAGTCCAGTTCACATAACGCAGTTCACATAGCTAATTCTCATGCACAAATCTTATAAAAAAATACACAATTCTCATAGAAAATACACACATGAACATAGAGTTGCCAATTTTGATGATTATTGTGCAAATAATGGCAGGTATCATTACTGTAAAATGGTTTAGTCTCTTCATACCATTCATATATACATGTTTATGTCGGCATTTATGTATATAATTTGTCGTTTCTTTTACTTTTCAATTGTATTATGTGAACCATATGTGAATGAGGTATGTGAATTGTCCCTTTTTTTTATTTATGAAAACTGTGTATTTTTCCATGAGAACCGTGTATTTTTCTATGAAAACTGTATATTTTCCATGAGAATTTGTATTTTCTTTGAGAAATGTATATTTTTCATTTGAACTGTCTTTGAGAACTGTGTCTTTTTCTATGAGATATCTCTATGAGAATTGTGTATTTTTTATGAGAATTATGTATTTTAGTATGTGGTAAGGCTATGTGAATTGAAAAATCAATTCGCATAGCCCAATTCTCATAGCCAGTTTTCTATAAGAACAACTAGTTCTCATAGCAAATTCTCAGTTTCTATAAGAACAACCAGTTTTCTATAACTATATTTGATTTTAATTACCTTTCTGTTGTTGTTCAATTTTTGTTTGTGTGTGTATTTTTCTATGAGAACTGTGTATTGTCCATAAAAACTGTTGATTAGAATCGTGTCTTTTCTATGACAACTATATATTTTTTATGAGAACTGTGTATTTTAGTGTGTGGTAAAACTATGTGAATTGTGTATTTTTCAGTTCACATAGTCCAGTTCACAAAGCTAATTCTCTATGAAAACAGTCATTTTTCATAGTCAATTATCATAGAACTGACTATGAGAATTGGTAGTTCATATAGCCAATTCTCATAACTCAGTTCACATAGCCAGTTCTCTATGAGAACTGAGCACTGACTATGAAACTTGACAGTTATCATAGCCAGTTCACATAGTCAATGGTATTTTTATTCGAAATAATATAATTCAGGAATTGATTCTAAGAATATAGCTCTCATAGCCTCAGTTCTCATAGCCATAGTTCAGGGGTATTTTTGTCCAAAATAATATGTTAACTCGGGCTATGTGAATTGGTAGGGACATTTTTGTCAAAAATATTATGTTAATTGGTTATGAGAATTGACAGTTCTTATATAGTTAGTTCACATTGCCAAGGGTATTTTTATCTGAAATAATATGGGTCAGGAATTGATTCAAAAAACATAAATTTTTGAAAAATGGACATGTACACAAAAAGTTAAGAAGAATGGAAAAAATAGTAAAAATGCATTAAAAGTCAAGAAAAATGACTGAAATAAAGAAGAAATATTTTTGTCAGGACTAAATTAAGTCCGAACCTACTTTTTGGGGTTGGCCTAAAAATTCTCCTAAGCTAATAATTTTTTTAAACCAAATTTAAAAAAGAGCAAGCTTTCAAAATTGGTCCACATATATTGTTTTCCCAATTTCTGTCTTTGTTAGCTCTAGTTCAAACTCTCACAAGAACATTCTTTTAATCAAGTCTATATTGGGACAGGTATTTTTTGTGAAAAAAATTGAACTAGTAGCCTATTATTTAAGGATGAAAATATAAGTATTCAAACTCATTAGGATGGAGAGACTTAAATAAGGTCCAAAAACAGGATGACTGGTTAACTTCTTCTAAAATATTAACTAACACAAGGTGCAAAATTGAAAACGCCTTAAAATGTGAGGCATTGTAACGACCTTGATTTTTGATAATAAAATTTTGTTAAATATTTAAATTTTTTTAATTACTTGGATTTCTTTTAAAATTCCTTTTTAATTCCTAATAATCCGTCATCATTAGATTTTTGACTTATAAATTATATCTTTTCGCACCAGGCAATCTAGTCATTTTCTAAAAGACAAGTATGCTTGTAAAAGCACTTGTATATCTTCCTAGTGAGTAAAATAAATTCTTAAATTATATTTCTTGGCTAGAAATCCTACTTGGCCAGTAAAATTAGCTTCCAACAAATTAGTTAGAAAAACCTAATTACCATTTCATCTAGTTATATTCTCCTAACCTTAGATGTACCTTTTTGACCATCTTTGAGCCTTATGAACCCTTCCCAACCCTAGTTAAACCTGGTTGACTTTATGAACCTTCCTAGAAACCTAGTTAAACCTTTTGAACCCATGTATATATCCATTGGAGAATAGAAACTAGGAAAACTACTATCCATTGGATAATAGCATGACTTGACTACCCATCATTGTACTTTAGACTTGTCATGTCATGAATAGTGTAACATGATTACATATCCAGTTGATAATAAAACCTAGGAAAGTTAGTGACCATTGGTTAAAGCCATATCATCATAGTATCTTTGACTTGTCATGTCATGAATAGTATGACATGATTGCTTGTCCATTAGGTAATAGAAAGTAGGAAAATTATTACCTATTAGTTCATAAGGTGATTAGAAGTATATGTATCATTATACTTATCCCAATCTATGTGCCAGTGTACTTTCCCCAACTTATAGGATAATATACTCTCCCAAATCTATGTGTTGTCTTATTTAGAATAATCTTGATATCACCATCACCTTTTACCCATTGGTTAATAATTTGGAGGGTAGTTATTGTCCGTTGGTCCATAGAAATAAGACTTGCACATGTGAGTTTAGTACTAGTCCTCATGCCACCTTTATGTCTTGTCAAGAATAGTAACTGTCAGTATTCCTCACCTTTACCACTTTGTCCATTGGACAATAAATATTAGGAAAAATATTATCCCTTGGACAATAGATTTCCATAACTAATCATTTCAACCCCTAATTATCACCAATATTCCTTTGTCCATTGGACGATAAATGTTAGGAAAAATATTATCCCTTGGACAATAGATTCTCATGACTAGTCATTTCAAACCCTAATTATCACCAATATTCCTTTAACCATTGGTTAATAAATGCTAGGGAAATTTTTAACCATTGGTCAATAGCAATTAGGTTGCCAATGAAGCCTTGATTTGACAAGACAAGGAATCAATACTTGCTTCCAAAAGAAGCAACCTAAGCCTTGTCACTCATCACGTCCCATCGTAGCCTACTTGGTACCTAAGTGTACACATATATATGAGTAGTACATGGTACAAGAGAGAGAGAGAGAGAGAGAGAGAGAGAGAGAGAGAGCGCCGTGAGGAGAGAGAGAGAGTGAGGCCGAGAGAGTGAGGTGTGTGATGGTGTTTTGTTCACTCCCACAAGCTACCCCTTTTAGCCTTACGCCTATTTGACAACCCAATTATGGGCATTTTTGAACACAATCCTAGCCATTATTATGTTCTTTTTTGCAAGCAACATCAACCTAGGACAAGACTAGTCAAAAACCCTTCATGATGACCTAGATTTTGAACCTAAAATTGGATGACAAGACATGACATGCTTAAAGGCTTGATTTGACCAAACAATGGAACAAAATCCATGGGAAAGGAGAGAGAGAGGGGGCCGGCCATATGGTGGGAGAGAGAGCCCAAACTTTGGCTATAAATAGCACCAAATCCTTGTCATTCAACTCACACCTTCACCTAGCAACTTCTCTCTCTAGAAAATACAATGTTCTTACTTTTTTCTTGTTTATTCTTCCTTGTTCTTGAGTTCTTTCCAAGTTCTTCAAGAAATCCATCCAAGACCGCCACTAAACCATCACTCGTCCACCCTCTCGATCCAAAAAAAAGTTTAGTAGTTTAGTCACGATCTAGTTTCGAGAGAAACATTTCTCTTTCGAAGCTACCGGAAGGTTACCGTAGGAAGTCACTCCGCCCGATCGTCAACTCATTCTTCGTAGCCTTCCTACTGACAAGAAGAACGGTAGATTTTTCCTTATTCACTAATTCTAAGTATAAAAGTGGTATGATTAGGTAGAGTATCTCTAGTTACCTTCCTTAAGTATACGTAAAGTTTTCCGTACCCGATAAGTTCTAAATACTTTGTATGATGCTTGTATGTTTAGAAATGCATGAGAAACTTGAAAAGGATTTTTCTTAAAAAGATGAAAAGGAAGGGGAGTATGTTGAACATATCGACTTTATTTTTTGCGAAAAAACATATGTTGTTCTAAACTTCCCACAAAAGAAGAAAGAATGAGTTTTAAAGATAAAAGTTTATGCTTGATGGTACGTATTTGTATTTTTGATCTTTAGAATGGTTATGAGAACGTATACATCTTTATTATGATTTCTTACATTACTTGTGGTTGTAAATAAAGCATAAGTGGTCTCCACTCCAAGGGCGTCCGTACATGTGGCATTATGCTTTAAGTTTGTCATTTGAACATGTTAAGTAACATAGTGTTGGATGATCTTGCTAGTTTAGTTTCAAGATTACAATGAATGATTTATGAAAAGTCCTACCGCGGAGTCCATGCATAAAAACGAGACACAAAAATCGAGAAAGTTAGAAACATGACGCCTATGGTGTGTTAAAAGCAAGATAAGTTTTGAAACCACAATGGGGCTAGACTTGGCAGCGCATTGTGTGGTGTGTATGTGTGAAAATGTTTTCGAAAAACCCAATGAGAACCCGGACTAGTGGAATCATTGTGGGGATACTCGGGAACCTGGAGCGGCGGAACCGAGGGATGAATTGTGGTTTGGTTATCCACGGAGAGGAGCCAATACAATTGTTTTAATGATTTTCGAAAACCTAAATGGTAACCCGGACCGGCGGAACCATTGTTGGATACTCGGGAACCCGGAGCGGCGGAACCAAGGGTTTTGAATTGTGGATTGGTTATCCATGGAGAGGAGCCAATGCCAAATTCAATGTTTTGTGTGCCAATGGGAACCCAGACCGGCGGAACCATTGTGAGGATACTTGGAAACCCGGAGCGACGGAACCGAGGTTGGGTGTATTAAAAAGAGATTTTGCAAATGTTAATTTGGAAAAAAAAAAAAAAGAAAAGTGAAAACGATGACACAGTCTACGATGAGTCGCGTAGGAGAAACACAGAAAATCATGGACACAAACGTTAGTTTGGATAGTGAATGTGAATGTGTCATTGTTAGACGTTTTGTTAATTATGCATATACTATGTAGAAATCGTTAACTTTACGATCTATTATTTATAAGTTAAGGGGTAGTGGGTATAGGATTATTCTACTAAGCTCTTGTAGCCCATGGTGTTATATTTGGTGACCCTGACATATTATACTAGTGGCGAAGCTGGTATAATGTGTCAGACTTTGTAGATGATCAAGATAAGTTGTACACCTTGGAGCTGAAGAGCTAGCTCAGATTGAGAAGCAGGCGGAGCTGTAGTTAGGAACCCTAGTTTCCTTCCTTGTGTAATGAAAGTACTCTTACGAGAGTTATGATGTAATAATGAGCCGGACTCTATTTAGATTTTCAATAAAAAATTGTCTATTTAACGTTCCCAAAATTCAGGGCGTTACAAGCAAAGAGGCATCTAGAAAATCAGGATTGCCACATTTACATGACTTAATAGCTTAAGAAAGTGAACTAATTAAGGTGCTATTTTTTTTTATTGGAATCAAAGAATAGCATTCATGAAAAATCCATCTGGCGCTTACAATAATATCCATTCAAAAATAAAGAAATAAGCTACAGCCAAACCCAAACAAACTAAGGATAAACAATGAAAACAAAGAGATGAGCTAGCGTCAAAATTCTAAGTGTGAGTATTCAGTCTCTTCACACCGTCATCAAGGATCTGTAAAGTGGAGTTAGCGATCAAAACACTCAGCTGTCTCGGGATGGCAGAGATCAAAATCAAAGATAACAACTAAACTCTGACGGATATCACGACAGGAAAACAACCACAGGCAAGACAGATCCGCAAGAGAACTCTCCAAAAAAGCCAAGCGCCAGTGAGCTCTAGCTAGGCGAGTGAACTCCCGGTAACCAGAGCTCATGGATGCGAGCCTGCTGGCACAGGGTACTCTGGGCACGAAAATAATAACCCAGCACCTAAATTCTCTCGATCACCGCACCTAAATTGTCTATCTTATCTCCCCCTCTCTCTCTCTCTCTGCCATCCCATTTGTTTCTCTCTCTAGTGATTTCCCACCATTGTACCAAAAAGCAGTAATCCCATCTCTATTCCCACTGCCACTGCAACAAGACACATGAAGAGGACTTAAAGGAGGGAAGCAATAGAGAATATATATGGCTTGGCCTTGGAAAAAAAAACGAAATGATGTATTATTAATTGTGTACAAATCATAACCCTAACATGCCCTTTATATAGGTTCCCTTCAGTTACCAGAAATGTTGTATTGGAAAGTTATTATCAGAAAAAGTTAAGTAAAATGAAATAAAGGAAAAAGAAATCTATTTTTCTGTGAGTGTTCATTTGACAATTTTTTTTTGCAGGAAAACTAAAGTTTAGTGGTTCATTTGCTGGGAAAAGACACTTATGAGAAACTTCTTTATTTTTATTCCCGTGACGAATTTTAAATAAAAGTAACTTTGAGAGCTAAATAATAGGCTATCATATTTCAAAAATTAACATATACGGAAAATGTATTTTCTAATGCAAAACCTTAACATGAAATGAAAAAATCGACTTGCAATTCCCTATTCAATTTGCTATATTCTGAATGGTCATTCAAATCTCCCATTTAAATTGACATTCTCTGATAATCAACCATACAAATGAAGTTTAAAAAATAAGTAGATGACAGCTAAATAAATAAATATTAAACAACCGTGCTTAATTAGTTGCCGATGCAAAAACTCATTGAAAATTAGTTAGTACAAAACAAAATTGAAGACTAATGATAAGATAAATAAATACTTCAAAAAAAAAAAACTATCAATCTTTTTCCACAACAATTATCTCAGAAAGCACCAATGTAGTCGAAATTGTTGTTGCTCACGTAAGTCACAAGTGTCTTTCTAAGAACCTAATTTGTATTTTTTTGGTATTGGCGTCATTCATTTTTTTTCTTACCCGCCAATTATTTTGATCCCACAATGGAGAAAACTTTTCCCTTGATGCAAAATTCTATACTTTTGGCCGGATCACTTTTGCAAGAAAGTAAATCTTGTAGGAAAACTTAAAAATATGTTTCCCACTACTTTCCTATCAACTGAACACTACAAAAGTTATGGAAAAAGTTGATTTTTTCATCCTTTCCTGTACTTTCTTGGCAATTGAACGAGGCCATAGGCTACAAGACTTGGTGATTAAGAAACTACTTCCTCCGTCCCAAATTCTTTGTTCGGTCCGCAAAACGGAGTATTAAAAATAATACAATTTTTACAAGAAAAAATCAAAAGTTTTTCAACAACTTATTAGATATCAATGAGTATTTTTAATTTGTGAAAAAGTTTGAATTTTTTCTTGAAAAAATTGTATTATTTTTAACACTCCGTTTTGCGGACCGGACAAAGAATTTGGGACGGAGGGAGTAACCAATAAAGAAAATACACATAACAAAGAAACCTAGACTAATTAAGAAATATAAATAACAATCTACCTAACAGGAAACATAATAATAAAATTTAGAAAACTTGGTAACATAATATTTCTAATATTATTCTAATATCCCCCTTAAACTCAAGTAGGTCCACCAACTTCAGTTTGAAAAAGCCACGAGAAACCAAGAGCAATCATGCCAAGCCAAAAGAAACCAAGAGAAGCCAAGAGAGAAAACGGTTAGGAGAGCCGAAAACAGCCATGAGCAAGAGAAACCATGACAATAGAGATTTGAGGTGAAATCCGAGTGCATGAGCCAGTTACATATTATTATGAATGCTCGGCAGATAGCGATGAAATTTAGGCCACCCACCAGGAGTGAAAATTCTATAGAATCTAGATCTTATAGCTTTGATATCATGTGAAAAAGAGCTAAATGATATATTATTAATTGTGTACAAATCATAACCCTAATATGCCTCTATAGAGATTACAAGACTTGGTGATTAAGAAACTAACCAATAAAGAAAATATGCATAACAAGGAAACCTAGACTAATTAAGAAACATAAATTACAATCTGTCTAAATAGGAAAAATAATAATAAAATCTAGAAAACTTGGTAATGTAGTCGCAGAGCCAAGCTGACAATTTTACTCAAAGCCCTTGGCATTTCATCCATTTCACAAGCGATTGTGATCCTTTTCCTTTTTCTCGTCCTTTTCCCTCTTCTTCGTGTTGTTGTGAGTGTGCAAAGAGTAATTCTTGTTATAGCCACTCACTTGTCTGAATTCTCCATGCCAAGTTGCTCATCTAGCGGGAATTTTGAGAAAGAATTAGATTAATTGATACATGGTGGGATTTTGCAATATGATTGGGAGTGTGCTAGAAGGGATTTTTTGGATTTGCAAATTTTTTTCCCAAAATGATAATAGCTTCATTGATAGAAAACAAAGATGCGAAAGTTAATCATATTAGTATTCATCCTTAATCAAGGGACTAGAAAGTCACAAATAAGGGTAATCTTCCCAAGTACAGCCACTCATGCGAAAGTTAATCATTTTAGTATTCATCCTTAATCAAGAGACTAGAAAGTCACAAAGAAGAGTAATCTTCCCAAGTACAGCCACTCAGACCACTATACTTCTCATAGTCACAGAATGAGTCACCCTAATGGCAGTCATACCCACAAAAGAAAAAATCAAACTAATCAAACTAATCAAACACGCACTTGAGGTGTTGGGTATCCTTAATAATCACGTCCACAATTGATGGAAAGTCACTCCAACCGATCCGATTCGTTGTTGAATCTACCACCGATGCCTGCTTCGTCAAACGACAATCAATACCACCATTGTCGGAACCTGAAACGGCACATCAATGATAAAATTGAAAAAGGCTGCCATCACTTGAGAGGAAGGAAAACACTCAACAAAGGTGAAACCCTCTCATCCCACTGCCGCAATAGGGTGGAGGAAGGTAAAGACAGAGAGAAGGCAACTAAGTTTTTTTCGGATAAGAAGCTCTGGCAAAGGGAAAAATACTTCGCTGTTTGAAGTTTACCAATTGAATTTTGAGATTACCACAATGGGTATACACTGATGCAAGATCAATTTCTAAAGTAGTCATGTTTTCTATATATATCATTTTCGGAGTATATCATCTCGAAATTTATCACATTAATGGGTACACTGATGCAAGACCAATTTAGAAATTTATTATGTTTTCTAGACTTATCATTTTTGAAATTTATCACAATGGGTACATTAAAGCAAGACCAATTTTGAAATTTATTATGTTTTCTAAACTTATCAATTATCAAATTGAGTTGATTTTTTTTGAAAGAATCATTTGAAAAATTATTTTAAAAATAATGAACGATTCAGATTATTTTTGTGGAACTCAAAAGTGGGCCTGCATGGCATTTGTACAATTTCGGTATTACCCAAATCGAAGTCCTACTATGGGTACACCATTTTGTATACACCAAACGTATGCCGTGTCATGTGAGATCCATCCCAGAGTCCCGCATAAATGATCGGAGCTGCTTAATATTGATGTTTGAGCTGCTTTTCAAAAAAAATGTAGTTTTATGGAGCAGTGTAAAAAATCAGGAAAAATCGATCAAGCTCTACTGAGATACTATAATTGTAACGACCCGGATTTTTGGCCCTATTTTTTTCGAATAAAGAAAAATTACTAGTTATTTTACTAACTGTACATTTGATTTCAAAATATATTTTATTGGTAATTGTGATTAGTATTTGTATTAAATTAATTCTTAAATTGTGTAAATGTGTATATATGTTAATACCTTGTACCATATGTACTGTATAATTTTTCCACCACCAAAATGGGCTCCCTGCCATATATCATCTCTCATTGCCGTCTCTCTTGCTCTCTCTCAACCGACTATCTCTCCCCACACCATTAATTCTCTTTCTCCCTCCTCAAGCTAAACAACCCCCCTATTTCTAATTTTTTTCGACTAACAACCTTATCCCTTCCAACCATCCAGCTGCCAGCTTTATCCTCTTCCACATTGCACCCCAAGTCAGCCGCACCCCGAACCGCGTGCTCGTCACCCATTTCAGAGAATCACATCCCGGTTCTCCGCCTATATAAAACCCACCTCTCTCACCTCCGAAATAGACAGCAAACACACTCCCACGACCACTGAAATTCAGAAAGAAAGAAAGGAAAAAGAGAGAGAGAATCTGATGGTCTAGAGAGAGAAACCTAGTGGGTTTTCAGTTTCTCACTCAGCCGAGCCTCAATTCGAGCTGCACCTATCCTAATCTGTTCGTCGGCACCACCACAACACCCTCCCTTAATCCCAAGCCGTTCCAGTGGTCTCATCTCCTCTGTTTTACCGAAACTGACCGAAACCCGTTTTCGCTCCTCGGCAGGAACCAAGGTATTATAATCCTTCTCCTATCTCTCCCTAAGCATATTAATGTACTAAGAGGTTAATTTTTATGATTAGATTCAAAAAGATTCGAAATTGAAATTCTACGTACAAAACCTAGATTTTTCCGAGAAGACACTGTGCACTGTTATTAACCGTGATTAATAATCACGTTTTTTTGAACTGTTCAGTGTTCACCCGCTGGAAGTTTTAAAATAATGGCACAACAATTACAGTTATCTCCTGGACTTCTTGAATTTATAATTTTTGCTCCAAGATATGTGTTTTGGTAGTTTTAACTTACGTGTTATATTTGAACGATAATGAAAATAATCGAGTTCATAATTATGTTGCCCTGGTTTAGTGTTAATTGAATTCTTATATAATAAATAAATAGAATGATGGAAGATTTCTAATTAAATTACTTGTTTGATAAAAATTTTCATTTATTTAATAAATTAAGGGCATCGACCCAATCATAAAACGCTATGTGTTTTACTTACTCGTACAATATCAATTATTATGTTGGCTTTCACATAGAAACGTATCATGTTTATTAATTATGGATGCATGATTGTTGTATTTGATGGATCGAATTTAGGTTCGTTTGGTGGTTTCAATGAGAAATTATACAGACATTGTTATGGTTAATGGAAAAGGAAAAACAAATGAGAGTTGTGGGCTTAGCAGGACCTCGAGGGTAGCCTGGCAGGACCTCAGGTATTGAGGGTAGCCTGAAAGACCTGGTGTAGTTAGGGTGGCCAAGCAAGACCTCAAGGATAGCTTAATAGGACCTCAGATAGTGAGGGTAGCCTAGCAAGACCTTGAGGGCAGCCTAATGGATCTAGAATTGTGAGGGTGGCTAAGCAGGATCTCAGGGGTAGCCTGGCAGGACCTCAGGTATTGAGGGTAGCCTAGGAGGACCTTGAAGGCAGCCTGATGGACCTAGAATTGTGAAGATAGTCTACTAGTATCTTGTGATAATGAAGGTAGCAGGATGTTTTGTAATGCCCCGAATTTTGGGAACGTTAAATAGACGACTTTATTGAAAAACTAAATAGAGTCTGGCTCGTTATTACATCATAACTCTCACAAGAGTACTTCTATTACACAAGGGAGGGAAACTAAGGTTCCTAACTACAGCTTCACCTACTCCTCCATCCTTGCCAGCTCTTCGGCTCCGAAAGCCTCCAAAGTGTACAGCTTATCCTGATCATCTACAAAGTCTGACACATTATACCAGTGTCGCCATCGATATAATATGTCAGGGTTACCAAAGGTAACACCATGAGCTACAGGAGCTCAATAGAATAATCCATACCCACTAACCCTTAGCTTACAAGTAATAGATCATACAGTTAACGATTTTCAAATGGTATATGCGTAATTTAACAAAACGATTAACAATGACACATCCACATTCACTATTCAACTATCGTTGGTGTCCATGATTTCTGAGTTTCTCCTATGCGACTCGTCGTAAACTGTGTCATCCTTTTCTACTTTTCATATATCAAATCAACATTTCTAAAATTCGTTTTTACACACCCAACCTCGATTCCGCCGCTCCAGGTTCTCGAGTATTCTCACAATGGTTCCACCGCTCTGGGTTCCCATTGGCACACAAAACTTGCATTGACTCCTCTCCGCGGATAACCAAGCCACATTACCAATGAAGCTACCACGTCCGGCCCCATTGGCAATCTTCACAACGGGCTACCAAGTCCGGCCACATTGCGGTTTTCATAAATATTAAATTACCTCCAATGAGACTACCACGTCCAGTCCCTTGGCAACACACACCACACAATGGGCTACCAAGTCCAGCCACATTGCGGTTTTCAAAATCCTTACACATAATGGGCTACCACGTCCGGCCGCATCGCGGTATCAAAACACGTCTTTTCATTAACCACACCCTAGGTGTCATGTTTCTAACTTCCTCGATTTCTGTTTCTCGTTTTCATGCATAGACTCCGTGGTAGGACTTTTCACAAAAGTAATCATAAATCATTCATTATAATCTTGAAACTAAACTAGCAAGATCATCCAACTCCATATTACTAATCATGCTCAAATCATGTCTTAAAGCATAACGCCACATGTACGAACGCCCTTGGAGTGGAAACCACTTATGCTTTGTCAAACATTAAAACAAGTAATTCAAGTAATTATGTATACATGCTCATAACCATCTTAAAGATGAAAAAACGAATACTTTCAATCAAATTTATGTTTTGAAAATCCATTCTTTCTTCCTTTTAGGAAAGTTCAAAACAATATATGTTTTTCTAGAAAATAAATCAAGTTATTCGACATAGTCACGTACATTTCACAAATACAAGCATCAAACAATTTTACTTTTATACTTTGAGTTAAGGAGTAAGATCATTCTACCATTCTTCTTGGGGGTAGGTATGGCGACAGAAAAAGTAAGTACGTTGGACGGAGTAACTTCCTACAATAAGCTTCCGATAGCTTCGAAAGAGAAAGGTTTCTCTTGAAACTAGTTCTTGACCAAACTACTTTAACTTTTTGGATCGAGAAGGTGGTCAAGTGGTCGTTTTGTGGCGGTCTAGGTTGAGTTTCTTGAAGAACTTCAAGAAAAACCCAAGAACACTAAGAACAAGAAAGAACAAAGTAAGAATACAAGACTTTCAAGAGAGAGAAGTTGAAGAATGGAAGGTGTGAGTTAAATGGCAAGGATGATGTGCTATTTACAGCAAAAGTCTTAGCTATTACCCAAGGAATAAAATTTTCCCTAGAAATTATTGTCCAATGAGTAAAGGGGCAATTATGATAGGTATGGCCTTGTCTTGTCCTAAGAAAAGGTTGCTTGCAAGGTTGAACAAAATAATAGACTAGGATTGTGTTTAAAGTAGACTAGAAATGGGTTGTCATGTAGTCATTAGGCTTGAGTGTAAAGTTGGCTAAAGAGTTAGCTTGATAGAGTATACAAAAACACATGCACACACTATTACCCATAGGATAAAAATTTCCCTAGAAATTATTACCCATAGGTTAAAGAAGAAATAATGAGAAAGAAAATTCTTGGAAGGAATATTTATTTTTTTGAAAATGACCCTTCAATGGAGAGAAAGATTAAAGTTAGATTTGCTTCTATTGGAAGCAAAATGATAGGATTTGGTTTTGACTTGTCTTCTCAAATTATATACACCTTGGCAAGTCTAGTCTCCATTATTCAAGGGATAAAAATTCCCCTAACATTTGTTATCCAATGGATAAAGGGGTGAGTAAAGTTGATAAGAAAAGTTGATGTGACTAAACTTTCTTCTTTTAGAAGCAACCTAATGGTACAAGATTCCTTATGACTTGTCTTGTCTTGTCAACTATAATTACAAATGGTAAGTCTAGTTGCTATTATCCAAGGGATAATAATTTCCCTAGCAATTATTGTCCAATGGTCAAAAGTGTAATAATGGTAAGTAAGGTTGACAAGACTAAGCTTACTTCCTTTGGAAGTAAAGTAATGACATGATTCATGATGACTTGTCAAATCAATACTTTATTGGCAATCCAATCTCGATTACCCAAAGGTTACAAGTTTCCCTAGCATTTATTAACCAAAGGATAAAAAGGGAAATAAAGCTTGGTATGGTCTTGAAAAGACTAGTCATGAAGTAAAATGATTACTTCTAATGGTCTAATGGTTCAATTAGGGTTGAGAGAGGTTCATAAGGCTCAAAGAGGGTTGAAAGGGCTCATCTAAGGTTAGGAGAATTTAACTAAGTGAAACGGTAGTTAGGTTTCTCTAACTAATCAGTTGGAAACCAATTCTATTTGTCATGTAGGATTTTTAACCAAGAAATATAATTTAAAAATTTTATTTAACTCGTTAGAAAAATGAACAAGTGCTTCTATAAGCATACTTGTCTTTAGAAAATGACTAAATTGTCTGGGATGAAAAGATATAATTTTATAAATCTCAAATCTAATTATAACGAATTATTAAAGTTAAAAGAAAATTTTAAAAGCAAAAATTCAAGTAGCTAAAATAAAATTCAAATATTTAGCGAAATTTTTATTTACTAAAAATTAGGGTCGTTACATGTTTAAATATGTTCAACGAAATTCTAAGTTCGAATGTGATGGATACTATGGTGCAAGAATGTTTATGAAATATGAGATTAAACAAATAAAAAAGAAAGTAATTTAAAGGCTTGCTAATGGATTTATTTATTTAATGCTTATCGCTCTATTATTTTCATATGAATTGTGATAATACTGCTTAGCTGTAAAATAAGGGGTTGACAGGGTTAGGATTATTCTACTGGGTGAATTATCACTCACGGATACTTTTGTAATCTGGTAAATCGGTTGCTTCGGCAATCAATTTGCCAAAGTGTGCAGGATTCTAGGGTGGAGCAGTTTGACCATAGGAAAAATATCAGGAGCGGAGATCGAGTATGCTTGGGATCTGTATCAAGACTAGAGTCGCTCTGAAGTTCTTTCAATAAAATGTCAAATTTTGTTTAGGTTAATTAAGTTTTTTTTTTTTATTCGAGTTAGTATCTTCCTGGAGAAGTTGGCTCAATGTTCGTTAGACAAATGTTTACCTTTGAATAAGCTTAGTATTTTCAATTTGGGTTGAAATAAAGAAATCCCTATGATGAAGCATCTGTATATATTTGGTTGACTAAGGAAATCTTTTTCGAAAATGATAACTAATGCTGTCGATATTCGTTTAAAATATTGGGGCGTTACAGTAATCTAATTGAAAAAATGAAAGATTGTATCAAGAACTTACACGTATCGGATTGAGCTGATTTTTTGCAAGTCCAATTATTTTAAAATTATTAAACGACTTGGATTATTTGTGTGGAATCCAAAGTAAGCACTGCATGCTGAGGTGTGCACTCCCTGTCAGTGTCCATAGGATTTCCGTCGGGTATCTGGATTGGGTCGGCCCATGACAGGAACTAAACCCACGATCAAATTAAGCCACAAAGAAAAAAGACACACACCTACCCAATCCAGCCCACCCATACCCGCAAGTGACGGGGCGAGTTTTGGTGTGGGTCGGGCTGATTTTTTCACGGATGACGTCTGACCCCACTTCACAAGGCAAATACGCAAACCTCTAGAAAAATCGGTTCCTAGAACATTCTTGAACCCTCTCGTTCGCGGGCAAGATCAATGCTATAAATACACCCCACCCGAATCCCTCCTCTCTCATTATAAACCCTAAGATTTAACGTGCAAACTCTTCTGCAATTCACGTGTTCTTCTCTCTCTCTCTCTCTCTCTCTCTCTCTCTCATACTTAATTCTTCTCTCTGTTTCTAGTCATTCAGTTCAATTCCATAGCGGAGTCTGGTGATGGCGGGAAAAGGCGAAGGTCCGGCGATCGGAATCGATCTGGGGACAACATACTCGTGCGTGGGAGTGTGGCAGCACGACCGCGTCGAGATCATAGCGAACGACCAAGGGAATAGGACGACTCCGTCCTATGTTGCCTTCACTGATACGGAGCGTCTCATCGGCGATGCGGCCAAGAACCAGGTCGCCATGAACCCTACCAACACCGTGTTCGGTAAGTTATACATGTCGATTTCTATCTTTTCTCCCTCTGTTGTTCTCTATCTTGAATATGTTGAACGAGTAGCTGATTACGTTAGGTGTAGATTAGGCAATAGTTTTTTCTTTGATTATTTTACGTGTTATGTTGATCTTTGTAGTTTCTATGAGTTAGTCGCGTATTCTTTACAACCAACCAGAGGCGGCTCCACGATGGTTTGAGGGGGTTTACGAACCCCTGGGTTTAGAAAATGCGCTAAAAATTTGTGATTTTTTTACATTTTTTTTCTTGATGTTTGTTTAATTTTGTCGGCACTCAATAATTTATCCATAGCCAAAAGTAAAAGGAAGTGCACTTAATTTTACGAAGTAGTAGATAAGATAGCTTAAAAAAAAGAGAATAAATTAAGCCCAATAAATTTTCTACGGGCATAAATATATCCATTTCATATAAACCAAAATCCTATAGTCGCCCCTGCATCCAATAATTTTGCGTTTCTATTGTATTGCCAGAAAATAGTAGGTTGATGTTGAGGAACAAATTTATAGTTAATAAGGTGGAGTTTAGATTAATTTGACTTATTTTATTAACTAGCGATTCAATTGTGTTGGTACATTTTTAGCTTTTTCTCCAGCGTGTTTAATGGTTGTTTTTTATGCCCTTTTTTTCTTCTGAATTTTCTAAATTATGTCTTTCTGTGGATCAATGCATTTTTCTGCATCAGCCATTGTTTTCAAGCCTTCTATGACATTACGTTGGTTTTCCTCTTTTATTTCTTTTTCCCGTAAATGTCAACTCGTGAATTGAAATAGCCTATTTCGATTTGGAATCTGAATAAAGGGAATTGTTACAATAGACACATCTTATTTGGGTGTGTATCATATGCACCCTTATTCACCCTTATTGAAACACACCAAAATGTTATGATCTATTGCTAAAAAGTTACAAATTGTATTGATAAAAAGTTACGAATTTTTAGTATAAAAATTATGATACGAACTAAAATGTTATGAATGATCGGTCCAACAAGTAATTTTTTATGAGGTGATACAATATGAACCACACAATAGGTGCATATGGTACGTATCTTGAAGGGGTGTGTGTATTGAAGACTTTTCCCTGATTAAATTGTAATTGTAGAGATTGAGTCATAGTTTCTGAATTACAAAATAAATTTTATAGAAAATTAGTCTAAGGTCCATTGTGTAAACTATTATGTGAACTTCATAAGCCTACAAGTCTACCTATTAATTTTGTAAAAAATTAATCTTAGGTCCATTATGTGAATTTTATAAGCTTACAAGTCCATTTATTAATTTTGTAAGGTCTCAAGTCAATTTTGGGGTACCCTAGAGTAGGACAGGGTATTCTAGGGTTTAGGCACATGAGATTTTAGGATGCACTTTTTTATTATATGATAGGATACCCTAGTGTAGGGTAGATATCTTAGTGTAGGATATCTTAGGGTTTAGGCACTTTTATAGGGTTTTAGGGTGCGCACTTTCCTATTATAGGGTTTTAGTATTTTAGACACTTTCATAGGGTTAAAGGTTTCAGGTACTTTCATAGGATATTCTAGTGTTAGGGATTTATGCACTTTCATAGGGTACTTTAGGATTTAGGTTGCGTAGACTTGTGTCTTTACAAAACTATTAGGTGGATTTGTGGGCTGTTGAAATGTCTAGAGTGGACCTGCCATTAAATCTCCCATAATTTTGTAAGGTCTCAAGTCCATTTTAGGGTATCCTAGTATCTTAGGGTTTAGGCATTTTAATAAGATTTTAGGATGATCTTTTTTATTATAGGATATAGTATCCTAGGGTAGGGTAGATTATCCTAGCGTAGAATACCCAAGGGTTTAGGCACTTTTATAGGGTTTTAAGGTGCACTTTCTCATTATAAGGTTTTATCGGTTTAGACACTTTTATAGGGTTTAGGGTTTTAGACACTTTGTACCCTAGGGTTTACGTTGTGAGGACTTATGGCTTTACAAAACTATTAGGTAGGTTTTAGGCATTTTCATAGGGTACCCTATGGTTTATGTGAGGCGGACTTGTGGTTTTACAAAACTATTAGGTGGACTTGTGGACTTATGATATGTTTATAGTGGACCTTTCACTAAATCTCTCATAATTTTGTAAGGTCTCAAGTCCATTTTAGAGTACCCTAAAGTAGGGTATAGTACTTTAGGATAAGGTATCTTAGGGTTTAAGCACTTTTATAGGATTTTCAGGTGCACTTTTGTATTATAGGGCTTTAGTAGTTTAGGCACTTTTATAGGATTAAGGGTTTCGGCACTTTTACAGAATAGCCTAGGGTTTATATTGTGTGGACTTGTGGCTTTACAAAACTATTAGGTGGACTTGTGGGGTTATGAAATTTCTATAATGGACCTATCACTGTATCTCCCTACATTTCTCCCTACATTTTAAATTAGACAAGAATTGGTTGAAACTTAAATTAGGCAAGAATTGGTTGAAACTTGAAAGTACTGACGCTCACATTTCTAAGGTGCACTTGGTACTCGTAAAATCTGTTGTAGAATCATGGCTGAATTGGTTGCGGATGTAGCTCGCTCCTTGAAATAATTTTCCTCTGCTTGTTTTGGCTGGAAATGGGTACTTTTGTAACAACTACACCCTTTGAATGTCTTATTTTTAACCCAGAATTTGTATATCATCTTTGGTACAATAGCAGAATTCCCTATCTGAAGTTAGCCTGATAGTCCTTTTTTGATATGTTAGCAGCATATTATACAATTTGATTTCTGAGAAATTATTGTCGTTTGCACATACCTTGTTTGTTCTGTGACGCATCTTCCAAGTGTGTGTCCTGCCAGAAGGCAACACTTTGCTATTACTTATTGAGAAACCGATGCATATTGTAGTGTTTTAAAAATAAAAGAAAACAAAGTAAAAGAGAGGAGCCATGAAAATTTTTGGTGCTAAAAAAAAGTCAATTGAATGTAGGACCGTGTTCTTATTGTTTTTTTCTTTTTCTTTTTTGGGTCTTTTTCTGTTGGTAGATGCAAAGCGATTGATTGGAAGGAGGTTTAGTGACACCTCTGTGCAGAGCGACATGAAGCTTTGGCCATTCAAGGTCATCGCAGGTCCTGGCGACAAGCCCATGATTGTGGTAAACTACAAAGGCGAGGAGAAGCAATTCGCTGCTGAGGAGATCTCTTCCATGGTCTTAACCAAAATGAAGGAGATTGCTGAGGCTTACCTTGGCACAACTATTAAAAATGCAGTCGTAACTGTCCCAGCCTACTTCAATGACTCCCAGCGCCAGGCCACCAAGGATGCCGGTGTCATTTCTGGCCTCAATGTGATGCGTATCATCAATGAGCCCACTGCAGCTGCAATTGCTTACGGTTTAGACAAGAAGTCAACTAGTGTTGGTGAAAAGAATGTTCTCATCTTTGATCTAGGTGGTGGTACTTTTGATGTCTCTCTTCTCACAATTGAAGAGGGTATTTTTGAAGTGAAGGCAACAGCTGGTGACACTCACTTGGGTGGGGAAGATTTCGATAACCGAATGGTGAATCACTTTGTTCAAGAGTTCAAGAGGAAGCATAAGAAAGACATCAGCGGTAACCCTAGAGCCCTTAGGAGATTAAGAACGGCTTGTGAGAGGGCAAAAAGGACTCTCTCTTCGACTGCTCAGACCACCATTGAAATTGACTCTTTGTATGAGGGTGTAGATTTTTACACCACCATCACCAGAGCCAGATTTGAGGAGCTTAACATGGATCTCTTCAGGAAATGTATGGAACCTGTCGAGAAGTGCTTGAGGGATGCGAAAATGGACAAGAGCAGCGTCCATGATGTGGTACTTGTTGGTGGGTCCACTAGAATTCCCAAAGTGCAGCAACTCTTGCAAGACTTCTTCAATGGGAAGGAATTATGCAAGAGCATAAACCCGGATGAAGCTGTTGCCTATGGTGCTGCGGTTCAAGCGGCGATCTTGAGCGGTGAGGGCAATGAGAAGGTGCAAGACCTATTGCTGTTGGATGTCGCACCTCTGTCACTTGGTTTAGAAACAGCCGGTGGTGTGATGACTGTCTTGATTCCAAGAAACACCACGATCCCCACGAAGAAGGAGCAGGTGTTTTCTACTTACTCTGACAACCAACCAGGTGTTTTGATCCAAGTGTTTGAGGGTGAGAGGACAAGAACTAGAGACAACAACTTGTTGGGCAAATTTGAGCTCTCTGGTATCCCTCCGGCACCCCGGGGTGTTCCTCAAATCAATGTCTGCTTTGACATTGATGCAAATGGTATATTGAATGTATCCGCTGAGGACAAGACCACCGGACAGAAGAACAAGATCACAATCACGAATGATAAGGGTAGGTTGTCGAAGGAAGAGATTGAGAAAATGGTGCAAGAGGCTGAAAGATACAAGTCAGAGGACGAGGAGCACAAGAAGAAGGTGGAAGCGAAGAACGCCTTGGAAAACTATGTTTACAACATGAGGAACACAATCAAGGATGAGAAGATCAGTTCGAAGCTTCCGCCGGCTGATAAGAAGAAGATTGAGGATGCTATTGATGGGGCGATTCACTGGTTGGATGCGAACCAGCTTGCTGAGGCGGATGAGTTTGAGGACAAGATGAAGGAACTTGAGAGCGTATGTAACCCCATCATTGCGAAGATGTACCAGGGTGGTGCCGGGGGTCCTGACATGGGTGGGGGAATGGATGATGATGATGTTCCTCCGGCTGGTGGAAGTGGTGCTGGTCCCAAGATTGAGGAAGTTGACTAAGTATCTTGTGTTCTTGTGGTTTTGGTGGTAATAGTATGGTTGAAATGTCTGGTATTTGTTTTTGGTGTTGTAGTATAGTAGATGGTCGGACATATATGTCTGACCTTTGAACTTAATAATTAGTAGTACTATAAAGCCGAGTTTGTTATTCCTCTTTTTTTTTTTTTTCTTTTTTTTTTTTCTCTCATGTGAACAGGTCCTATGTTTGAGTGAGTGTTCTTGTGTGGCATTTGGAATGTATGATGGTTTCGGTGATATTTTCTTTGCCATTCTGTTGGACATTGTTGCAGGTTATTGATTTTTTTTTTTTTTTTGGTCAAACAGAATAGAAAATTGCTTATATTGTTGTGCAGTGTGGATATTGTTTGTGCTGGGGCATTGTGAATGCCCGTTGATCTATTTTTTGGATCTCGGTAGAAAATTCGGTCCATGGGTCAAGCGATGAAAATCTCCCACGGGAGTGCAAGATCTTTGTCTCGACACAAAGGAGTGAAGTAGTAAAATTTATAATTTCACAAGTAAAAAATTTATTCTTTGTTTTTATTTAAAAAAGTAAGCTTCGATAATAATTTTGTTCTTTTTGAACTTGTTTCATCAAGACGAATCAACGCAATTTGACACAAAATTAGCAAATGCTAAAGAAATTGAATAAATACAAAAATAATCAAGTGGCTTAATTTAACCAAATTAGATCTTGCCCATATTGATGTTTCAGTAGATTTGTATCATTGGATTATGTGGAGATTTATTAAATTCTTAAGATTCTCATGTGAAAAAATTATTAAAATCATTGGACATGTTTGTGGTAGCTGTGGATATAAATTTTAACTTCAGATTATGCTTTTGACATTTTGCAAAAAATGGGTAGGCCACTGATCTCCGTATCCGAGATAACCAAGTATCTCTAACTAATAGATCAAAACCAGGGACGAGACTCCGAGAATTTCCATACTTAAAAGTTTTACCTGCCCTAGGAATATTAACTACAGTATCTTGTAACAAGGGAAGATGGTCTGACCCGGGGTAGGACAAATGCATAATCTTAGTATTAGGGTATGAAGATAACCAGGTTGCATTCCCTAAAGCACGGTCTAGACGTTGGCAGATAAAAGTGTGATTCTGAACCGAATTGCTTGTTAGTCCATGCGAATGGTGAACCAGGAAATACTAATCTTGAAGAGAACAAGCATGCACACAGTCTTTAAATTGGTTCATAGCTCTATAAGGAACAGGACCCCCTATTTTTCCATGAGAATAAATTCTATCTACCGGTGGTGTAAAATTTCACTTTTCCACCACAATTTATTATGGGCCCCACCGAGTGTCTATTGTTGTGATCTGAACCATTTTTATTTTAAGATCCGCATTACAGTATTGTCATGCAAAAAATCAGCTTGATCGGAATTTGATAGATATATCAAACTTTGAATTTTGGTTTATAAAATGGACGATCTGATTTCTGTCAATAATAATAAAGATAAACTATCCATTTTACAAAGTAAAATTCAATTTTTGATACTCCTATCGATGTCCGATGAAATTTATTTTTTGTATGGATATACTGCTATGTGAAGTCTACTAGATAAACGGTTCATATCAACAATAAATACATGGTATGACCGAAAAAGGTAGTAGTGGAAAAGTGGAGTTTTCCACCGCCGATGGAAAAAATTTAATCTCTTTTTCCAATTGTGCTAAGAATGCAATTAAAGTTTTCATGCCTAAAATGATTCCCTCAGGCAATGGGATGCGGAGTCCCTGCAATGAGGCAAACTCACTGCACAATGCAGCCCCACCAAAACGCCACCATTTTGGGCAATTTAAGTAAAACACGCCTGAGCCCACTTCTCTCTCTCTCTCTCTCTCTCTCTCTCTCTCTCTCTCTCTCTCTGATCCTTCTACGTACCCACTCTGACCCTTCTACCCACTTGGTTTGCTTTCTTCTCCAAGAAATAAATACAATGAAGGAGTAATCAATCCATACTCGAAATTTTTTCCTCTAATCTCTAATCAATTTTGGTCATCAAGCTAATTAAAAATTTTACATTGAAGACTTCAATTTATAAATCGGGCTGATATTGAAAAAAATAAGAGAGTTTTATTTTGAAGACTTGCCTTGTTCTCTTTACTTTTCAAAAAGAATTTTTCAAAATATACCCCCTAAATTCCTCCTACTTCCAACATTTCTCTCTCAATCTCTCTTATTTTTTAGGGGGTATTTTTTGAAAAATACTTTTTGAAAAGTGAAGAGAATAAGGCAAGTCTTCAAAAGAAAACTCTCTTATTTTTTTCAATATCAGCCCGATTCAGAGTCTTCAATGTAAAATTTTTAGCTTGATGACCAAAATTGATTAGAGATTAGGGGGAAAATTTTAGAGTCTGGATTGAGGCTCCGTTCCGAAAATAAAAATAAGTACTTATTTTTTAAGAAGACAATTTTAAGCTCAAAAATCATGTGCTTACGCAAATAATTTTTCTATAAATATGGATTTTGTTTGATAGATCTCATTGAGATCTTTTATACGGTGCAAAAAAATTAAAAAATTATTTTTTATTTACATTATTTTTGAGTTTGAAAATGTGAAATAAATACTTATTTTTTAAGGTGTTTTGGAATGGGGCCTGAGTACTCCTTCACTGTATTTTTTTCTTGGAGAAGAAAGCAAACCAAGTGGGTAGAAGGGGCCAGAGTGGGTAGAAGGGTCAGAGTCAGAGAGAGAGAGAGAGAGAGAGAGAGAGAGAGAGAATCGCGTACATGAGAAAGAATATAGGCAAAGAGGGAGAGAAGTGGGCTCATGCGTGTTTTACTTCAATTGCCCAAAACGGTGCCGTTTTGATGGGGCTGCATTGTGCAGTGAGTTTGTCTCACTCTCACAGAAGGGACTCTGCATCCCAGGCAGTGACGTGGACAACTTTCGGCCAATAGCACGAGACACTGTCACGGCCAATTCGATTGCTTTTTGTTCTTCAGGCACTACTACAATAATAGATAAATACGACGTTAAGGAGGTTTATAAATATCACGATTTTTAGTGAAAACGTGATAAAAAATTGTAGGTTAACTTTTAAATCTCAGTTTAAATCAAAAGTTGAGATAAAAAGTGATGCTTAGCCACGGAAAAGAGCAAGATAATAGATCTCATTTTTGTGACGAGATAAAAGAAAAAAGACATCGCCTTACAATGTGATAGAAGACTTTAGCGCGGAATAAAGATCTCGCTCATGCGGTAAGATTAAAAAAAAAAAAAAAGAGACCTCACCCTTGCGGCGTAATAAAAAATTTTGGCGTGAAAAAGAGAGATAAAAGATCTCGCTCTTGTGGCGAGATAAAAGACAATGATAAAAACCGGGAACTTCTGAATTTTTGCGCTCGCGCTTGAAAAGGAGGAAGTATTTGAAAGGGAGCCCAAAACGACGTCGTTTCACGTTAGCCCAAAATAAGCCGTAATTACTCTCCATTCACTCATCCTCCTGGCCTCCCCAGTACACTTTTCATCTTCATCCTCACACGCTGCCGCTGCCTCTTCGCCCCCATCCTCACAAGCCGCTGCTGCCACCTCTTCTCTCTCCACCACCACCGTGAAGGAAGAAACGGTGAGCTCCCTCTCTGTGATTTCTTGTATTCCTCCATTATCCTTCAAAATGTCTTCTGATTTAATCATCGGTATGGAAAATTGCATGGGAGATGAAGATTTTCGTGTATTTTTATTGCATTAATACTATAGATAGATTTCGCAAAGAAATCTTCTCTCCGCTACTACTTTCAGACCCGAATATACAAGCAGTTGAAATGGAGTTGAACAGATTAATCTATTTTATTACTATTGATGGGCAACAAAATGGACCAGGTTCGTTCAACTTGGAATGGACCCATTATAGTACAGTAATATCTTCGCTACCTGGTAGCTTGTAGGAGTATTTCTTTCTTTATTGGGCACATAGGATCAGAATGTGGATCTTTTGTCGGCCTTTTTGAATTTTGGGTGAGCTCCTCTCCCGGCCATTAAAATGGTCTATACCGTCCTTGCCCGTTTGTGGGCCCTTATTGGATCCATTTATTGGGTTCAATTTGACGATCCAAACCGTTCACATTCATAACTAGTCGGAAACAACAAGGACGCCAAAAATGATCGGTACAGTTTGAAATGATTCCGGAACATATTTGTCTTGCAACATAAACAAGATTACAACACTGAATTGGCCGGGACCCATTTAACATGTTCATCGGGAGACAAATGCATTTCGAAATCATACAAAATGGTATTCGATCAACCTTTCGTACTTGACACATTCAGTAGACTTGCATGTTGCTACTCTGGAATTTACCGACATGACTTAAGTAGTTTTTACTTTCCTAAAGAAGGAATGGAATCGTTATTCCTAGGTCTCCTCATGGAATGGGCTGCGTGGCCACGCAAAGCCATGTAGTTTAATTAGTCTTCCCTTCCATTAATAGCACCAACATTTGTACTACTCAAGACTAGTATCCATATGGACCATACCTCATTGCGACGTTGAGCTCTTTGGCATCGATAGTGCCTAGATGACGAAATCAAAGGAACTAAATAAGTTCTAGACATATACAGGTTCTCATGTCCAAGGAAAAAACCTCCATACCTGACCCATCAGTGTCGAAAAGCTCAAATGCTTCCTTTGTCTCTTGCCTCTTCTGTTGAGTTAAACCATGATGACTCCCTTTGGGGTTGTCTTTCTTAGATGCACCTTTGTAAAGGCTTGCCTGATGAGGTATTAAGATCCAACGAAAAGATTTAGGAAACAAGTTTCCACTTGTCTACTTTATTGAAGAGGTAATGAGACCTAAACTTAGGTTAAACTTAGGTTGGGTTTCTTTCAGTATTATACGGAATGAGACCTAAACTTAGGTGTACGGGTCCATTGGGTATTGTGCGTCGTTGATTTGTCGTCTTCAACAGTGTACTACATGGATTCAATTTATAAGGAAGTCCACTCACACCTTAGACTCTTGATTAAGATGCAAGTTTTTGGACTTTGAGCATTATTGTTTTAGCCATTCAGTGCCCATGTCTACTATGTGGGTTTGCTCTAATGTTTAACTATCAATTTTTTGAATTGAAGCACTTAACAAATTATATGTTTTTCTACATTCAGAGACTGTGAATAGAACTGTTAACTTGTAAGTGATTTTTTTTTTTCAATCCATTGCAGTTCAATGGAAAAAAAACTTACATGAAAGCTGAAATTGATGAAGTGCGAGCCGAGTGGATAAAGTCCGTCATGAACGAAGTATAATCAGCTTATACGTGTAAGTTAGCTCTTCGTTATGGCTACTGCTTGCTCTGCTGTTCAGTTCTGAATTGTGGCTGCTTGTGATGGCTATTGTTCCTATCTATAGATTCTGTTCTGCTACTGCTTTGGTTATGGCACTAGTACTGCTTAAGCTTATGCGACTGCTGCTGTTGTTGTCATAGCTTTTGTTCTTGACAGCTGAAAAATGGCTCCCCATAGCTGCTGCTGCTGTTTTAGATGCGCGCAATCTGTCATGTGGCTTCTGGTATATGCTAGAATACTTTATAAGTTCTACATCTGTTTTGTTGCTGATGTTGTTTCTACTGTGGTCTTCATGGCAATAGTTAGCTGCTGTAACGTTTTGTTTGGTGCTAATCAGTATTGAAATGTTCTGTTTGGTGCTAATTAGTATTTAAATGTTCTGTTTTGGTTCATTGCTACTGTCCATCATGCCTCCAAGATCATTCCACCTCTTATACCATTATGTAATTCAAGTTGTGCAGCTAGGCACTTGGAAGATGAGTTTGACATTTGAAATGTCTTCTTCACTTGGTTGTTTTCAGCGTTATGTAATTTGCTTTTCTGTTTAGTCAGGTTGGCTCTTTCTTTTAATTAGGTTGCACTATGTGCATGCTGCTATTTCACATCACATCAACATCATGGCAACATTAAAATCAACATAAGACTCTAAGCATGTAGACAAACAAATTCCATGGCCTAATGACATTTGATTGAGCAGTCTGTTAGCAGGAAGATATCTTCATTTGTTTTCATTAGCAACCCATGGAAAATGCCACTTGCTCTACGTATTACGCATTCCCCATTGTAGCAGCAGTTGGCCAATTAGCTTTGTTCGTTCACAATTCGCCCAAAAGCAAAGCGATTCAATTCTTCTGCTTGCTGCTACTTTTTGCTTGGAGTTCTTGATCTTATATATGCTTGAGTTTGGTTCTACAGATATGTTTTCTGCTGGATTATTCTGAGAATGACGAAGTGCTTGAAAGAAAACAAGATTGCGCCTAACTATTTTCCATCTCATTTTTTGCCTGCTGCTGTTTCTACTTCTCTTGATGCTGCTACTTTTTGCTTGGAGTTCTTAATCTTATATATGCCTGAGTTTGGTTCTAAAGATATGTTTTTTGTTGGATTAATTTAGGCATGCTCTGAGAATGACAAAGTGCTTGAAATTGGCATCAGAGAATGACGAAGTGCTATTCGTTGTAGCTTAGGACGTAAGTCCATGCTTGGGGTTCAAGTTTTCTTCGTCATTTTTCTTGTTGAAGCTTTTGTTCTGCATTTTTTATGCATTTTCAAAAATTTGATTCATCTTATATTGAAAGTAGGCTTTCTGGCACGATGTTTCTATCTATGATATGTTTTGGGCAAGATGCAGTGTAATTTATGCATATTTTGTATGGCAATGTCTTTTGTTTTGGAGAAGATAGCTATGAACTGAATACATATTTTACGTGTATTTATTATTAATTAGATATTTAGGCATTTTTTAAATGAATAAAAAAAGATTTATCTTTCAATCACGTTTCTAGACTGTGATGATAAGAACATTTAATCACGCTTTTAGACGAAAATCGTGATCGAAAAATCAGGAAAGATCACACCCAACTATTTTCCATCTCATTTTTTAGACATGAAAGATCACAGTATTTGGTGGTGATTGTTATCTACATATAATCCCGATTTTTTAAGAAAAGTGATAAAAAAAACCCAGGACTGAACACACGAGTGAGTTTCCATCTCGCTTTTGCCTAGAAATGATCATAACTTTTTGGTGTGATTGTTTCTATCTTTCAATCACAGCTTATAACAGTGATAAAAAAGTGACTTACAATCACTCCTATCTATCACGGCAGCGCGAGTGTGATGGAAGATTAACGATCACTGCCAATAGCTGTGATTGTTATGCTTTATTGTAGTAGTGAGGAAAAAGAAAGTGACTTACAATCACTCCCATATATCACGGTAGCGCGAGTGTGATGGAAGATTAACGATCACTGCCAATAGCTGTGATTGTTATGCTTTACAGAAAGTCTACCGGTACAGACCAAAAATTTGTACCGGTGAGTATAACTCACTTCTTGGACCCATTTTGGATCTCAAAAAAATGATTGGAGTTGCTCATTTTGTTTAAAATACTTTGTTTATGGTCTCTACAAAAAATAAGTGAAATCCGGTATCGGTAAGAATATTTACGAAACATCCAAATTTTGCTCTAGAACTCAATAGAGCAAAGTTTGGATGTTTTGTAAATACTCTTACCGATACCGGATTAAACTTATTTTTTGCAAGAACCATAAACAAAGTATTTTAAACATAATGAGCGATTCCGATTATTTTTTTGAGATCAAAATGGGCCCAAAAAAAGGTTTGTACCCACTGGTACAGATTTTTGGTCCGTACCAGTAGCACCATTCTATGCTTTATTGTAGTAGTGAGGAAAAAGGCAAAGCACTAATCTTTCAACTTTTCATTTCCTTGTTATACGGTGTGGGCTCTTTAAAGAAAATTCTGGATTTGCCCTTCGAACAACATCACTGCTACCAACATCCACATAACATGAACGATTCCAGACAACTCATGGGACATTGAGATTGAATAAAAACAAACCACCCCAGCTGGTATCATACCACCTCTCAACATCAGTTCTCAGAGAATGTTTTTACCAAATTGAAAATTCAAGACACAAGTAGGGGTGTCAAACGTGTCTGTCGTGCTGTGTCGTGCCGTGCCCTTCAACTTATGTGCCAACCGTGCTTTGTACCGTGCCATGCCCTGCCTATTTACTTCATTGTGCCATGGCATGTCGTGCCGTGTCGTGCTTTAAGTGTGCCTTACTGGGTCCTTTTACTTTATCGTGCCATGTTAGGCTGTGCTTTTTTTAAATCGTGTCATGTCGTGCCATGCCGTGCCCGATTAATTAATCGTGCCATGTCGTGCCGCGCCTTTTTTTGTCGTGTCGTGTCGTGTCATGCCATCGATTTTTGCGAGACCCTCTGGTATAATTCCCCTCTCTAAACGACCTCTCACCCCCAAGAATTCAAGTCCATAGCATAGCTTCTCATGAAGAGGAACATACGGAGCAGATAAGAATCGCGTAAAACATTTTAAAGTACATGACAATTTCAATCACTCAAAGCCAAACATAGGTTGGTCACAAATTTAGTGTGAATTTGTATATTGATTAATCTACTAATCTTTGAACCACCAGGAAAGATCAACAAGGTAAAACTACTTTATTGTGGTAGTTCACATAATACATCATTGCAAGCCAGTAGTCCTGCTTAAATATCCCATCCTGTTTTCACCTAAAATGATTTTGTCATATGTCATTCAGATAAGCACCATTAAATAGTTGTACTGAAAGTGAAAAGTTCCTAATTCTCGTGGCTGCAACTAAAGCGGATGACATGGTCGCATCCTTGAAGAACCCAAATACATGGCTTTCCTTGCAAGCCAGTGAAAGAGCTCATAGGACCATTCTATCTCTTTCGTATGATGATTCCTCCTCGGCAATCAAAATAAAGATTGAAAGCTATGCATTAGATATGAAACCATAACGGAAAAATGAAAAAAAAAAAAAGAAATTCAGTACCAATTTCTTTGAGGAATAACATCAAACACTTGGTGCCCAAACGCACCCAGCAACCGCAACATACCTGTTTCAGCCCACAACCGCTTCATCCATCGAATACTGCAATCACACCCAAAAAAAACCCAACTGTTAAAACTTAAAACATGTTACACTACCTAATATGGATGGTGTAGAGTTCGTGGGTGCATGATTGGAGCGTGGGACTGGGTCTAGCTAATCATTGCCTAAAGGAGTTAGTAATTGGTTGTTTGAGTGTTATGCTTGGGTCAGCTAGCAAATCTGTTTCAATTCTGCTTTTCAATTCAACACTGTTTTCCTTGTTTTCTTTCACTTTCTCTGTAGCCTGGCTTATAAAGGCAGAGAGAGGTGAGGGAGAGGGGCAATGAATGTGTAATCAGTAAACTTGGGACCAAACGTTCCCTTGAGTGTAACCGTTTCATTCTATCGGTAAAAATCTATCCCCATTTCAGCTTCTTCCCTAATTTCCTTCCATTGTTCTTCCATTTCTATCAGTGGTATTAGAGCCCCCGATCTTCGGCCATGGCATCCGAGCAAGAGTTCTGGGAGTCCATGCGCTCCGATTTACGCAAGATCGACGTAGTGCTCTCTGAGATGCTTGCAATCACCCGGAGTAACAAAGAAACTTTTCGGTGCATGGAAGAAAATCTTCAGTGCCTCGAACAACTGCTCGGAGAACCGAGTTGTGAAGAAGCAACGATGGAAATTGGTTTGGCGACTGAGGACATTGAAGGTGACTTACCGTTAGGGTTTGAGAAGCCTACGATGTTAGAGTCCGACGTTTCAGCGGGAGACGAGGAAGACTCAGAGATCTGTCCGAATCTGATGTCGGCGAACCATTCCGTCCTTGTCTCAACCAACTACCGCTCTCCGTCGAGGTCTCGTCCCTCTTTCAAGGTACCTTCCAACTCCAACCGTAAGTTTCAATCTGCACCTAGAACCAACTCCATTTCTATTTTGAATTTGAGGGTGACTGGAAGAGAAAAGGAAATCAAAGGAGGAGAAGCTCCAAGTACTCCAACTGTTCGAGTAATTGTTAATGAGAGGGAGCCATCGGTGGGAATTAATAATAATCAAGGGAATGATGGTCTAAAGTGGTGGGGTGATTCAAAAGGGCGAATTCAAAAAAATTATTATTCATCGGTGGGTTCTTGCCTCTATATTTCTGGTTTTCATAAGTTCTGGGATCAAGGAGGTTTCTCTAATGGAAAAATATCATTTCAGGTTGGTAGGTGCAAAGTGTTTGATAAAATTTATGACCCATATTTGGTGATTCACATTTTCAGCTTCCTATCCATATTGTGTCAAGTTCTTCCACTTCTCATCATATTTGGTGCACCTTTTTCGTTAGACTTTGTTTTTCAACTATTGATTTGCCTCCGAGTCTTTGGCAACCAAAATATTGTGGTTATGCAATCTGGTTTTGAAAATGACCCACAAGAGGAAAGGGGTTTGATATACGAGACTGTTGAATTGCGGCTTACGAATTACGCATGCGAAGTGTTTGATAGAACTGCTCATCCATATTGGATGACTCCAATGGCGATTGATTTTCTTATTGATGGTGTTGGGTTTGTATGGGTTGTGTTTGATAAAATGCTTGGTCCATATGGGGTGACTCAGATTGCAATATTGATTGTTGGTTCTGAATCCGTTGGAGTTGCTTGTGCTTGTTCATGTTCATATTACAATGATGCTTCTCTTGATTTTGAAATTTGTCCCCTTGCTATGCTCAACAATGATATTCAAGAAATGCCCAGTTTAGCTCTTCATTTTCCAAAAACAAGGAGCATAGTGATACTTGTAGGATACGTTCTTGGGTCAAATATGAAGTTGTTCCCTCATTCCTATGGTTACCATCTATACCTTCCATCACACTCTAAACTCCACCCAATTTTCCATGTTTCCCTCCTTAAGACGAAGAAGGGTTCTGGCATTAATCCAGAGCCAACTCTGCCTCACGTTGGTAGTGATGGGGTTTTACCTACATGTGTGATGTACTATAATGCGGGGATAAGTCAAGGTCAACAAGTGACTGATGCCAACAAGTTCAAAGTCATCTGTTCCATATCGAACAAGTTCAGAATGGCGTATCGAATAAAGGAGGAGATTTATTATCTGACAATTTTGGCTTCCTTAGCTGATGTGTATATCAATGTATGCATCAACCGGCATCAAGAGACATTCAGTACTTGTGTCCATAAAATTTGGGATTCGGGTGGATTTTCTTCAAATTGGCTATTTGGTCCAATTTTGCTTTCTGGTTATCAGTTCTTGAATCTCCACAATCACAGCCTCACTGCACCAATATTTGTCCAGCTGGGGTCACATTTCTTTGTCAGCTTCTTTTGGAGAACATCAGTGTGTGGATACCTTGCCAAGTGGGTTGTCAGTGAATCTCATTCGGGGGCAATCTCTAGCTTCAAGCTAGACTGTTTCTTTCTTTCTTTCCAGAAAGGAGTATTTTCCCTTAATGCCCTATCCTAGAGGTGTAACAAGGTCGCAACGGCTCCCTAATAAGTGGATCCCGCGTTTTTCAGTCCAAAAGGCATCACCTGATAGCAATAAGTTCCCCACTAAGTGATGAACATGGTTTTCTCCCAATCCTCTAAGGCCATTAGGATTTGATTGTATCCCGAAAAACCGTCCATGAAAGAAAGCAAAGCATGTCCGACGGTATTGTCAACTAGCACATCAATGTGAGGTAATTGGAAGTCGTCTTTCGGACTCGCTTTGTTGAGATCCCTAAAGTCAACACAGACTCTAATTCTACCGTCCTTTTTAGGAACTGGAACAATGTTTGCGACCTACTGGGGGTATTCAGTTACCATTAGGAATCCTGCGTTAATATGTTTTACGGGTTTTGCACCAGGATAAAGGGGAATACGATGTTCCACGATTTCAGGATCGATTCCGGGCATGTCAACATGCGACCATGCAAAAACATTTTCGAATTCCTTTAACAAGCTTATGAGAGCTTGACGTTCTTCTGCAGATAGCGCAGAACCGATCCAAATCATTCGGGGATTCCCTTAATCTCTCAGATTTATTAAAACAATTTCTTCTTTACAGGCTGTACATGTCTTTCGCCTTCCCTTTCGACTAGGGATCGGATTTCTTTAGGGATATCCCCATTTGAAATCAATCTCCTCATCATCAGGGTCAACACAATTTATTTCAAAATCAGGGAAGTAAGCGGAATCAAGTTTATTTATTTCATCACTAGCAAAGGCCTCAGGGGCACCATACACATGGGTGGACTCAAACTCGAAGTACAGACGATGAGGGGTTGGGCCAAGAGGCTCCAACTTAGACTCGACAGACTTAGCAGACTCAGATGACTCGGATAACTCGGATGACTCGGACTCAGATTCAGATCCATGGTGATCGCATTTGGTAGAAAGATCCAATTCTTGAAATCACCAGCGGCATCCATGATGAGCAAAGTTGGGTCTTCAAGAACCTCCTATCCTAGCATCAGCACTTCTGCTTCCATGACTCACTGGTTTGTCCTCCCTAAAAAGGATCGCCAAACTCCCTATGTCAAAGACCTTGATCCAGTCCGTTGGCCCTGTCGATTCTTTTGTGGCCTCAAATTCTTCATCACTTTCTGGCCAGACATCATTGGCAAATATCTCGAATCCTGGAAGTAGAGTATTGGTTTCTTTATCCCAGAATGGCTCTGGCTGCCTTTGGTAAATCTATTTTGACTTTCCCTTAACAAAATAATCTTCCAGTCTGTCTCCCTTTTTCACGTTACTGCCAGTTGAAGGCAAATAGCCAAGTCTAGTAGTGCGCATCAGAGTTCCACGAGCTTCGAACTTTGCAGGACCTTGCAGATTCTTTCCCAATCCCAGACCCGGCATGTAGGACATCTTCTTCGTTATCTTTATAGAAGCATTGCTAATGACAAAGTCATTATCAATTTTAACTGAAAAGACAAAGTTAGGGGTATCTAGCAAGAAGCCACCCAGGGCAATGTCTTCTTCTCCATGCTGGATTTCCAGGAGTGGGGCATTGTCTTCAGTAGGTGCGCGAATCCCAGAGTCTCCATGGATAGTAAGCATGCCCATTTCAAGTCCTAAACAAATCTTTTGATGTAGAGTGGAAGGCACAGCCATGATGTCAAGTCGATGCAGCCAAGGCCTACCCAACAATAGGTTGAAGGAAGCAGGAATGGAGGGTTCCTTGGCTGGCAAAGCAAAAGGCTGGAAAGTGTTTTTGGTTGGAGTAGTGAAAGGGTCTGAGGGTCCTTCGGCTGGTAGAGCTGCAGGGTTAGAAGATTCCCCGATTTGAAGATTAAGAGGTTGATAGATACGCTCGCTCCAAGTCAAATGATCAATCTGGCTGTATTTTTATTCCTCACTCCATAAATCAATAGGGGCTCTACGCTTGGTCCCGATGGTTGTATCCGGGAGATTGGATGCTAGATCAGCGACAACCAGATCTTCCCAAAGGTCCTCTGGTTTCCATCGTTTAGCCTTCATTACTGCCCTGTTCACAGTCCATTCCTCATTTCCCACCTTTATGTTAACGACTTCAGAGTTGGCACAAGGTCTTGCTTTGGTTTCTGGTTCATCCTCCCATAAGTTTATTATGGCGAAATCAACATCTTTCGGGAAGGTGACCAATGGTTCTGATTCTACTTCTTCCACAAGGTAATCCATGGGGTTACACTCGCTACTGGCCACTTCTTCTTCTAACTCTGGGAATCCTGGAGTCGGAAGCCATGGAGCATACCCAACATTGTACCCACAGAAATTCGGGTGAAATAAGGCAAATTCTGGTCAACCATAAGTTGCTATCTCGGGTTGGTATCCTTCATCAAACATTGCCGGTAGGGAGGACATGTCTAGCTGATCATCCACAACCAAAAGTTGATACTCGCTCGGGGTTGGGTCCCATTCCCACCGGGGAATTTCTTGAGGGACCTAATAGCTTTTGTACTGGCCTTCGAACATCATGTTTAGAGAAAATCCGTCAAGGGGATTCGCATGAATATTCTGCCAATCAATTTCCCATCCAAGCTCGAATGGTGGCTTAGCATCCCCCTGAAAGCTGACTTGAATTCTTCTCAATCCGAAATAAGGTTTCCCCACGCATTTTCCCATTCTCCTAGGAAACAAAAAGCAATTTCTTCGGGAATTTCCACAACTGGTTTGGGCTCGGTATTAGGGGTGATGAAGAGGGTTGGGTCAAAACCTCTGGTAGTTTGTCTTGTGGTTAAGGTTATTTGGTTAACACGGAAAGAGGTGTTGTGTTGTGGTAAAGGATTTGAGATGGTATTTGGCTTATCTGAAGGAGGGGTATCAATAACTTTATTATCGATGAGATTTTGGATCTCATGATGAAGGCGGATGCAGTTGTCGGTGATATGGCCAAACATCTGATGAAATTCACAGTAAACACTTTGTTTCAGGTTTGGCAGAATGGTTTATGGTGGTGAGAGGGGTATTAACACCCCAACTTCTGTGAGCTTCTTAGTAGCGCAGATCTTGGAGTGCTGAATTGGGTGAAAATTCGGTTTTGGGAATTTGGTTTTTCAGAAATCTGGTTGACTTCCACAGGCTTGGCAGATGAGGTTCTAACCTGATTGGTGTTTCCAAAAATAATGTTGCTGTTACCGGAATATGCTCTTTTGGACTTGGATCCCATTTCCTTCTTTTCCAAGGTGCCATCTCGTAGAGCTTCCTCTACGGCCAGTCCAGAGTCATAGAGAGTTTCAAAATTTGGGGTGACCTGAGAAAGAATCATGTATGGGGCAAAGCAGCTTGGTAAGTTCTTGGTTATGATTCATATCTGTTCCTTAAGGTCTAGCTTGTTTTGCATTTGAGCTGCCTTGGATCTCCAACGTTTCACAAAGTCGGCGAAGCTTTCCTTTTCACCCATCTTAGTGCTTTCTAACTCCCGGGTGGTCATTTTCAGATCAACATTGAAGTCGTATTGGACTACAAAAGTTGTCCCAATGTCTTCCCAAGTCCTTTTCTTTGATGGCTCGAGAGTAAGGAACCATTACAGGGTGGGACCGGACAGAAATTCATGGAATAACTATGTCATAGCTTCCTTTTCAATTACTCGCATGGAGAGAGAGAGCCAACATACCCCTGGAGGTGGTCTTTTGGATCATCGATGCCATCAAACTTCGCAAAGTCCACACCCTTGAACTTTTCCAGCGACTTGACGTTAGGGAATAAGCACAGCTTGCTCATGTCAACTTCTCCCTTCCCAAGTTGCCTAGTCTCTTGAACAGACTCCTCTAACTGATTGATTTTGGCTATGAGAGCAGCCATTTTAGGATCTGTAGCGGGTTGTTCTTCTTTAGGCTGCGGATGAGGTTTCGCTTGAAGTTTATCACTAACTTTTTGCATGGATTCCATCATCATGATCATATCGTTTTTCATGGAAGCAACGGAAGCCTTGAGTTGCGCGTCGACATGGGCAAGGGACTATTTAAATTTAGCATCTAAAGCAACCATGTTTCCTCTACCCCATTTCCTTGGTCGGCCATTGGCAAGTGTCTTTCAGATGGTATATCTATTGAGGGTTCTTGTGGTGTTCCTATTGACGGTTGCCCTTCCTGTACTATCCGAACCTCAAACAACTCCGTGCCTTCCAGGGTGTCTATGCAAACCAGTCTTCGGGAGGGACGAAACCAATTGAGTACAGCCTCTTCTTGCGAACAACCAATGTCTCAGACCTGGCAAAAAAGCAAAAGGGGAAACTCTTAACTCATCGCGAATGTTCGTCCTTCCCTCGTTCGAGTCTCCTAGAAACTAGGCCTAGGACCTACCGTGACCAAGGCTTCACTTAAGGTGTTTGCACAGAAGATTTCCAACGATCCGGGTAGGTACTGTCAGGCAGGTTTAGTTCCGAACGTTTCGGAACCAAAGCCAATCTCCTTATCTTGACTATCCGATACAGGGCAATATGACCACTGAAATCCAGATACACACAGCATTAAGGTTCGTCCTAGACCAAGGGAGCCGTTCGGGCACGGCAAACACCAAAGGTATCTCAAATTCCATGGATTTAGAGTCTCCTAGACTGACCAAATCGTAAAGGAGTCCTAACCCCTAGCCTGCAAAATGCAATGCTACATGAATGGTATGCATGTACAGAAAAGGAAAACACATAAACAGGATATATCACATAAGTCCTAGCCACCGGTTCCTGTCCCAGTTGGAATGGTTCTATGGTTATGTACAAGTGCAAATGCCAGTTTGGGTCTCAAAAGGGTTCCCTGGACTAGAGCCAGGATTTACTCCCCATGTTAAGTGTATTGCAAGACAGTGGTCGAACAGCACGATGGCTCATCATCATCGAGGGTTGCAAGGTATTTCGGGAGAGCTTGTCACCGGCGAACGGGCAAGATTGCCGAAACACACTGGCGAGGCTTGGGCGGTGCAGAGTGAACAGGATAAAAGAGCTTGATTTTCCAAAAGATATTAAAAATTCCTTTTTCTTTTTGAAAACGTTTTTCAAGCTTGGCTCACTCTATTAATCAATACTTCGGAAAAAACTACACAAGCGAACAATAGTAAAAGTCCCAGTCCGGATTGGTCGGATGTAAAATCCTGTTATGTTATCATTCTGTTCTTCAGCAGCGTGAAGCATACAGTTTTGGCAGATTTTTGAAAGATTTTTCATTTATGTATTAATTTCCAAATTTTGATTAACGATAGTCCCAGCAGAGTCGCCACTGTGGGCTTCCCGACCAGCCCGCGCCCAAAAAGAGTCGCCACCCGGATTTTTTGAGATGAATGATCCGAGAAACCGAGAGCTCGTTTGAAAAGGCATTTTGGTCTAACGAAAACATCAAAATTTTGGGTTCGGGAGCCACGTTACAAATGGGGAAAGTTTTGTTGAAAAAATACCCCACTCGCCCGATAAAACCAGTCTCCACTAAACACTTTCAAAAGGGGAATTTTAGACATCTTTTTGAAAATCAAAATCTTTATTAAACAAGTAAGGGGGGAAGGGACATGGAAAATATATCACGTTGTCATGCACGTGGTGCTGTCTATACGAAGATGGTAAAGATGATGCAGAAGAAAAGAGCTTGTCAACAGAAACTGTCTAAATCTCAGTATCCTTCTGTACGGCGTATTGTAATACCGCGCCCGGCTGTACAATACGACGTGCGGGGTACTTGTTCTATTTTCAAGCCATCATCAGGTTCCAAAATGCCGCCCGGCTTATTGCAAGTTACACACGGGGTTTTTAACAAACATCAGATAATGCTCAGCCACTGAATTGTTTTTGGGAAAGTACCATTCTTTCAAGCCATGAAGGTAAAACAACTTTAATCACTCAAAATGAACAAAGAAGCTTTGTTTATAAAACCAAACATGGTTTGTAGATATGATCTTATTCTGAAAGCACTGATAACTGATATCTTAGCAACAAAACAGACCTGATAAAGAAATAGCTATGATCCAGACATTCGAATAAAAAAATAGTAGCTAATGAAATGTTGTGCCTCTGAATACACTAAGCCGTGCGACGTATTGAAGCACCGCGCGGCATGGTGCACCCAGCACAGTGGTTGTTCCTGTTTCTTTTTTTAAAATGATTTTAAATCAGTATCCAACCAAAAAGGGGTTGATCCTGACTACAGAAGGGTTCCCTCAGAGGTAAGAACGTGGCCTACCCCAATGAAACTGGCGTATACCTTTGATCTTGAGCTTGAATGAGGATGGACGGCTACGAATGAGCGTGGGTAAGACCGGTTGGGGAAAGGGGGTTATGGATATGAGTAATAGATGGGTATATTGGGTAGTGGGGACCTTAAAGTGAGTAAAAGGACTCACTTCAATGGTGAGAAGAAAAATAGAAGATTTTAAGAAAGAAAGAGCCTGGAGAATGTTTTTAGAGTAACTTTCTCAAGACTTACAAGTGAGGAGTGGGTGTGAAATCATGATGAGAGAGAAAGAGAATTCAGGACCCTTTTCTCTTGAGTGAAGGGTTGTATTTATAGGCAAGAGTTAAGGATTTTGAATTCAAATGAGGGAGGTATTTTCTGGGCAGGCTAGAAGTGCTTTTTCAACTAAGCCAACTTGTAGCTGTGGCTCAAGAGAGCGTGGCCGACAGCTAGCTGAGCCAATCAGAACTTTATTTGAAATGCCGTGCGGTTGACCTCATGATCTCATGCGGCATAATAAGATTTGTTATGCCGTGCGTTGTAGAGATGTGACGTGCGGTACTAAGAGTTCAGTTCCGGGCCCTTGAGTTTGTTTTGGGCTTTTGGGGAGTTCTTCCTCCAAGCTCTCGAAGGTATTGTTTCCTTTATTTCATTATCGGGACATTTAAAGAACCTCCGAGATCCGGATTGGAGTGTCTACACACACATAATCACACAAACACTTGCACACATGACAAATCGGATGGGCCCTACACACACTTGAGGTGTGCAGTATGTATGGGCCTCACCCTATTTGTTAGTGTGTGTAAGTATTTGTGTGTGGGTTTCAGCCAGATTACAATCGGCGACGTCAGGGTCGATTATTTTCATACCGAAACACAAAACAATCAATACGGAATACTATATTATTAAATAGAGCAGATTTTGATCTACACATACAAACAAGAGTACATCTCCAGCCGTCAGATCAAATTTTCAATAGGTTATAGCTGTCCAATCAACTCCTTTAATAAATTTATTCTCTCCCTCCCTCTTTCCTTACTTCTTAGGCAATGTTGCATTTTTTGGGGACAGACATATTATTTCTTTATTTAACAATATGCCTTTTATTATCAAAAAGTTTTCTTCTCCCTATCGTTAATCTTAAACTCTATTATTGTGGTGTTGTGCATTGTACATGTCCACTCATCCATCAGAGAACTCTATTCAATTACTTTCTTCCATCAGCTGAGGTAACAATGGAAAAACATTTAGAAACTTTAGTTACAAGTTACAAAAGATAAATTTAGTTTTTTCATTTTAGTGTTTCACCTATTTTCTGAATAAATTTACTTTCTTTTTAGTGTTTCACCTATTATCAAGTTACAAGTTGTTTCGCCTATTTCCTGAATGCATGATTCGAAATAGTAGTGCTTGCTAATTTGTCTCAGTTGTAAGTCTGTAGCATTTCTTTGATTTGAAAAGAGAAAAATTAACTCAAGTTGTAGCATTCAGTTGCAAGAATCACTTTCACTCTTAAAGAAAAAACAACATTCTTTAACTTACGGGATCGAAGTGGAGTTTTAAAATGATTCAATTTTTTTTTCTTTTTTGGATTAGTTGCTGGTTAAACTATATTGTTTACGGGTGTGATATAAGTATTGGTTGATCATGACAGCTGCTAACGAATGATTGTGCATAATTTAATTAGAAATATCATATGGGTATATATATGCTCCTACTTTTTCAATGCTGTGGTCTTATTTGTTGTGAAATTATTCTTAGAAGAAATTAGTTCAATTTATCCTATTTGAAGAGAATTTTAAAAAATAAATTATAAAATTTTCCATTTGGGTTTGTTAAGTTGTAATCACTAGAAGGGAAGGATAATTTTTTTTTTAAGTTGTAATAAAAAAGTGTCGTGTCGCGCCTTTTTTTTTTTATCGACATATTGTGCAGGCACTAGCAATCACTATACTTGATAAATTAAAATAATACCATCTTAAACACCAATGAAAATAAAAATAAATAAATACTACCTCCGTCCCAGTTTAATTGTCACTTTTGGGAGTTCGTGCCACTTTTCAATTGATTATATCTTGTAATTTATAATATTTTTGGTGATTTTAAAAATATTGTATTATAGAACAAATCGAGATCTATGAAACAAGATCCATATTTGATATAAAATTTATTACCAATTTAAAGATATAACTAATTTTTTTATCCAGTTAGAATATAATTGGGACAAGTAAATTGGGACGGAGGGAGTACAAATCAACGAAAATGCGTAGCTCGAGGAAATATCTAAAAAGAACACAGGAAAACATGTCATTCACAAAAAAGAGCTAAATGATAAAAAGAGAATACAACAGATTCAAAAAAAAAAAAAAAAAAAGAAAGACGAAAAGAGAACACCATATTCCCAGAAAAGTTGTTCACAAACACAACTAACGTTGAACGTCTCCAAACATCCTCATCATAATTGTCAGAAACATATAATCTTTGGAACTTCTTCGGGCAATGGGCAACCCAACTTCTTCAGAACTTATTTTCGCAATGCATACAACCTGGAAGAAAATGATGACAAACGGTAATCTTTCAGTTAGACGAATTGGGAACGACATTTATACAAACACCTTATAGTCAATAAAATGGTCATAGCAATTGAGTCTTTCGAACTCAATTTTAAACTCAACCCATTGGAAGACATAATCTTTCAGTTAAAAGAATTGGGAACGACATTTATAGAAACACTTGATAGTTAATAAAATGCTCACAGCAATTGAGTATTTTGAACTCAATTAAATATCAATCAGGATAAGAATAGATAGATGAAACACGTATATGCCAATGAGTGTTTTTACTCGTTACCATCATATACATGCTTCAAGAAATCAATCGTTGCAACATGTCCTATTAGTTTGTCTGCTGAAAATCAGCCATACTTCGATGTCTTTCTGTGTTTGTCACTTTCATACCAAAAGGGCTCTCCTTTTAGGGATAGAATAGATAGATGAAATATGCGTTCAATGTTCATAACAATGATCAAATTAAAATGGAAAACATAATAACCAAATTCAAAAATTAGGAGAGAACCAGTACTTTTTGCTTCTCAAAATCAGAGAATGTCATGTTCATAATTTTTGATAATGGCATGTTCATAATTTTTGATTGTTTGAGTCGTGCCTTCAGGCACGGGCATGCACTAGTAATATATATTTAGGGAGGTGAGTTTAGACTACCTCTCGTCCGGCGAAACAATTTACAGAGTGATTTTGGCGGCAGTTCGGAATGGCGACGGAGCTCGGCAAGTAAGGTGAGCCCTGGTTGATGGCTGCTCGGGTTGGGGATGAACACGGTAGTGTGGTATTCCGGTGGTGGTTGTGCTCGGCGGAGGCGAGGTTCGGTTGTGATCCGATGGCCAATTGGTGAGGAGTAGGTGGTGGTGATGGTAATGGAGGTGAAGTTCGGCTGCCTCCTCTCTCCTCTCATGCTGCTGCGCTGTGTGTGTGTGTGTGTGTGTGTGTGACCGGGGGGGGGGGGGGGGGGGGGAGTGTTTGAGCTGTATTCAAAAAAATAAAAAGGAGGAGAAGAGTTTAAAGAAGAAATCAGGTGGGCCAGGATATTATTAGTTTTCTTGTTATTTCATTTCGCTTCATTGTATATCATATGTAGAGATCCGTAATTTATTTAATTATTGAAATTAATTATTAAATGCCTAATTGAGATAATATGGAATAATTGGTGGATATTATGGATTGAGGGCTAGAGTGAAAGAATAGAGAGTTGAAGGGGGTGTGTGTGTGATATCAAGATATGTGGGTATATAAGGGTGTGTGTTAGATGTAGGAGATCAAAATCTCACCTCCCAACTCTCTCTCATCCGTTCTCTCCCTCTCTCCACCGGCTATCTCTCTCTCTCCTCTCTTCTCACCCAAAACTCCACTCCATCTCCCAAAATCTTCAAGAAACAACCTCCCTCCGGCCTTGCAATCACGTTCTTGAGCTCGGAGATCCTTGGGTTGAGTTTAAATCGAAGTTTCGGAGTTCAAAAAGCTAGGGCTTGTTCAAAAACGCTTGAATCTCGACCATTATTGCGAGGTAGGGACTTCTTTACTTCTTTTATATGTTTATACGTTGATTTGGTGTAAAATCGTGCCCTTGATCGTCGGATTTTGGTTCTTGAGCATGTCTGAAAATCTGCTGAAAGTTCTACCCGAAGCCCCGTGGTATCGATACGGATTAAGGGCCGTATCGATACAGTAAGCTTATCTTTTTGGACAGTTGATTCCGTATCGATACGGATTAAGCACGTATCGATACAGTGAGCTTATCTCCAGTTTTGCACCTTTTGCTTCTCCGTTGATTGTTTTGATCTCCAATCACTTCTAAACCCTTTTGGACACCTCCTAAACTATCTCAAGCTTGTCTAATTGACTTTCTATGATGACTCGATGTACTCCTTGGTCCGTTGGTCTTCCGTTAACAATAACCGAATAAGAATAGACCTAGTTAAACGTTGTAAATGCACTTTCTATAGATTGTTGGTATTGTGTGATCATTCATGGTGCATTTGTGATGGCTTCGGCATAATGTAGGGTGTTTTATCTATGAACGTGTCCATGGGGGAGTCCTAGTTTGCGTGTTATATGAGAAATAGTTGATTTTGGGTCGAAGGTTGGTTTAGGAAGTCCCGTAACGCAAGTGGTGGTAATACGGAGACTTAAAGGGTTTCGTAACGCAAGTGGTGGTAATACAGTAACCCGAGTCATTAGGGATCACCGTGACGCAAGTGGTGGTAACATGGTAATCCTTATGGTGTTATTCCGGTAACGCAAGTGGTGGAAATACCGATGGTGAAGTTTTAGGTTAGCAAGTCGAGATGGGATTTGTAGAGGGGTTAGCATCGTAGGGCTCATGCATACGATTTCGTTAAGGGTTCATCTGCAAATTGATTGGTTACCGTCTGTCGAGCTGTATTTCCTTACCCTCTCATGTTTGCTCTTATCATCATATTTGCATATAAATTTGGTAAAGATTTTCCTACTGGGCTAGTGTAGCTCAACAAAATCCTTCTTTTCAGGTTCGAACGTTGGGCTATAGACTGCATGTGACGGCGTGCTTGTACATGAAGATTTTTGGGAGCTAACCTTGTTTTAGTTACTTAATCATCTTTTGTAATCAATTTGCTTTTGGTAAAGATGAGTATGTAACTAATTATTCTTAAATTCCTTTTGACTAGAAAGTGGTAATATTTTGAGTTGGCTGTACTTGTAACTAAGTTAATTTCGGCCATGGTGCCAAGATTGTGTTTCTGTAACTATGGGGACTTGTTTTGAAAATTTGACAGGTGGGAAACTCTTTTGGGTATTATTTATGTTGCGCAAGGTTCTTTTATTAAATTGGATTATATAATTATGTTGAAAATTGAGGGCGTGACATCATACCCCGTTGTGCTATCTTTCCTTACAGATGGATAGTGCAATGGGGTATGATATCAAATCACAATGCATATTGCATTCCATACAATATCCTACTCTCCATGCGGGTTGTGCATGGGTTATCGCACTTTTGTCATTCTTCTTCTTTTCTTTTTTCTTTTTCCTCCTGGGGTATGCCCCTGGTAGGTTGTACATTCGGTTAACCTTTTTTATAATTTCAAGCTGAATTACCCAAAAAATAAAATAAAATAAAAATAAATCAGGTGGGTAATAGACCAAGAGTTAAAGAATAGAACCCTGCTAACCACACATACATCTGTGCACTGATTATGCACTGATTTTGTTGTGGGGTCCACCATGAGTTTCACACAAATGATCCGAGTCATTCATTAAATGTAAAATATTTTTTCAAAAGTCCCCGTAAAAAATCAGCTCAATCTAATGCCTATAAGTGCTCGATCCAATCATCTAAATTTTCATTCGGATTTTCGGGTAATGAAAAGTTAGATGATTAGATCAATTACTTATAGGTATTGGATTAAGCTGATTTTTTACAGGGACTCTTGAAAAAATATTTTACATTTAATAAACGGCTCAGATCATTTGTGTGGAACCCATGATGGGCCCCACAATAAAATCTGTGCACAGATTATCTGTGTGGATAGATTTATCGTAAAGAATAAGGTCTTTAGTTGATGGGTAAAAGAAAGGATCGAAAAGAGTTGTCGATTTTTTATTGGAGGAGGATGATGATCGATTTTTTTTTTCTTTTCTTTTACTATTTTTTTCTCCTCGCCAAAAGTATGAAATCGGGAAGGGTAAAATGATCTTGAGTACACACGTACACACAATAAGGAATTTACTCGCCGGACACACATGAGCGCACAATCGATTATGGAATAAAAATTTTCATGTGACGACATAAATAATTTTCGTATGACTAATCAAACAAAAATTATATTTGTAAATAGAAATTGTTACTCAAAAACTTCAACCGTTACAGGTCAGGATTGGTTCGGTGTTAAAGTAAACTAAGAACCAAACCAATACCTATAGATTATGAATTTGGAGAACCAAATCAACCCACTAAAGAACATAGAGCAAATCAATCCAAACATTAAAATACGGTTCAATTTCGGTTTTAAATCACGATTCGGAAAAAGATAGAGAACTTATTGTTGGCTCAGCAAGATATAGATGCCCTTTAGGCTCAGTTTGGATGCCTATAATACTTTGTAGGAATAGAAATTTGATTATTAGGAATCAAATTCCTAGTAATTCGATACCAGGAGTCATTTTCTCTGTCAAACGTTTCCTTTTTATATTGATCGAGCCAGAAGTCATTCCCATGGGGGTGGGATGGATCAAATTCCTCCTTCAGGAATATGATTCCTTCTGGATTGGAAGATCAGTAATCGCATTCCCATTCTCACTCTTCAGAAAAACATAAGAATATTAGAGTTTAAGAATCACATTCTCATTTCCTCCTTAGATACCTGTCATCCAAACACAGCCTTAGGTTTACCACGTTAGCTTTATATAAAATAAGAATAGGTTTTCGTGTATAGAAAGTAAGGATAATTAGTCTTGGTAGTCAAGGAATTATAGGAATAGGGATGGAATTGGTTTTCATGTGTAGAAATTTAGAGAAATTGAGGAATTGGACCGTGAAAGTTGATTGATCTTGTGATCTCATGTGCTTTTTGTGTATACTAATAATTTAATAATCATAGGAAATTAAAAATGGGTGTGATATATAGAAACTTCGTCTAAATTATCTTAGCAGGGAATGAAAACTAAATATTGTGGTGGATTTAATAGAATCAATAGATTAGGAAAGTAGTTGACTAAGGCTCCCATATTTATTTGATGAATCATAATTAAATTATATATACATGTATAACTATATATATATATATATATTATATGGTTCGGATTGGTTTGGAATCATAACCGTGAACGTCAATCCACAAACCAAATCATATAACGCACTTTTTAATTTTTTTTAATCTATGATCAAACCATACTACTAAAAAAATGAGCCAAACCTTTTCGGTTTGGACTGAATTCGCGATTTAACAATTTTTTTGCTCACCCCTAATTTATACATATGCCAAATGAAAATATTAATTATTCTTCTGCCAATTCTAATATTTGCACTCTCTGAATAAGAAAGGTAATTAAAGTGATTTATCAAAACTATTCAAAAAAAAAAAACCTTTGAATTAATTGGGTATTTTGTCCAAGTCCATTTAGGTTAAGAATTTGAACCTCTAATCTCTATAAAATTATGCCATTCTATGTTGCAAAAAACAAAACCAAGGGGATAAAAATAGGGAATTGATTTCTACACTCTCTTTTTGATATTCACACTTCTTTTCATCTTTTAGCAAAAAAAATACATATAATTTCAATACAATTCAAAAAAGGAATTTAGCTATATAAAATGGGGTAGAAATCAATTCCCTAAGGCGCTGCTTGGATGGAGTAAAACGGGGAGGGGAAAATAAGAGGGGTATATGGAGAGGGGCCCACCCCTTTTCCCCGTTTGGTATCCCATTAAGTTCCCCTGATAATTTCTTACCCCCTCATCGTTTTCACCAGTTCTAGGCGTTCTTCGGTCTTAGATTTGGACTCCTCTTGAGGTCCCCAAAAATAATCCAGTTGTGGAATGGTGTTTTGTGGATGAAGATACCCCTCGTTATCCCCTTTCTTCATCCACCATTCAACCAACTTCTACTCTCTATTCTACCCAAAATCATATTTTCCATGCAAATATATCCTAAGACTCCTTATTTAGTTTTAGAGCTCTCTTAGCGTGCTTATTGAAACACCTTAGAGCCAAAAATCCATTATGATCATTTAAGATAAAATGATCAAAAAAATACAATTTTAGCACCGATTCAAACAAATTGAAAATTGGAACACTTAATTTTTAACTATATTTTTTAGAGGGGGCAATTTCAACCCATATTTTGTAATCCGCCCAAATCCGCCCATTTATAACCCAACCAAACCAGCCCATTATATAATGGGCTGATATGCCCATATCAACCTATATTTATATGGGTTAAGATGGGTTAAAAATGGGTTCAATATGGGTTGGACTTAAAAGATCTAAAAAAAAAATCCCAATCGCAATGGTCAGAGATAACATCACATAATTCACATGGTTACATTAATAAATTTTCACTCACCAGCGCGCGCGCGCGCGCACACTCTCTCTCTCTCTCTCTCTCTCTCTCTCTCTCTCTCTCGCTCGCTCAACTCCAAAATGTCATGCCCAGGAATCTACAGACCTTCTCCCATACCTTAAAGACTTTTAATTTCCTCTGTTTCTCAGGTCCGTGACACTCATATCGACTCCTCACCACTTTCCACTCTCAATTTTGTACCCATTCTGACTTGCATCCCCCGCATTCAACCCAGATCTTGAGCTCTTACTCCATTTTAAAACAAAATCTTTCTAAAATTCTCCCTCCACAGACTCCTACAAGAAATACCCACAACTTTCCTTCCTCAACCAATCCCACAAATAATTTCTCCCACAAAATGGAAACCCAACACAAGCTCATACTAATAATAGTCCCAACCACTTTCTCTCTTTTACCACTCATCCTCTTCGTTTTCAATTATAACTGATCATAATTAATTGTTATCGGTCATAATTGATTTTCATTCCGGATTGTCCAAAAACACTTTGGACATGTGGGATTTGTCTCCGTAAAACCTTTATTACGAAATGGTCTGCAAATAAGATTGTCATATTTGTTTATTTTGCTTCAAATTTTTGTAACTTATTGATTCGTTTCGTAGAGAGTAATCGAAAAAGTAAATTTTTTTGATCGAAACTCATATTTTTTTTAAAAACACAAAAGAAGTAAAAAAAACATATCACGGATAAGGAACCGTCTCGGGGAGAAGGGAAACTGCGAAAAAAAGAAAAAAAAAAGTAAAGGAAAACGGGTCAGGTCAGGCGGGTTTGGATTTGGATTGACCCATATTTAGCCCTACCCGTTTCAATCCATTTACTATTTGACCCATATTTGACCCACAACCCATTTTAACCCGCCCAAATCCGCTCATTTGCCACCTCTAATAATTTTTAATATATAAATGGTGTATAAAAATAAGTATTTCAATTTTCAATCCGTTTGAACCGGTGCGAAGATCTTAATTTTTTGATCATTTTATCCTATATGGTCATAATTAAATTTTGACTCGATGACTCTCGTTGATTAGCCCTAAGAGATATTTAATGTAACGATTTTTTTAGGGCTAAACAATGAGAGCTCTAGAATCAAAATTTAATTATGATCATTTAGGATAAAATGATCAAAAATTAAAATCTTTCCATCGGTTCAAACGTTTTGAAATTTGGAACACTGAATTTTTTAACCATATTTTTTAATATATAAACTGTCTAAATAGGTTGAAAAATTAAGTATTTCAAATTTCAATCCGTTTGAACAGGTGGAAAGATTTAAGTTTTCTGATTATTTTATCCTAAATGGTTATAATTAAATTTTGACTCTAGGGTTCTTGTTGATTAGCCCTAAGAGATATTTGATTCTATGACTTTTTTAGGGCTAATCAACGAAAGCCCTAGAATCAAAATTTAACTATGACCATTTAAAATAAAATGATCAGAAAACTAAAATCTTTCCACCGGTTCAAATGGATCGAAATTTGGAACAATTAATTTTTTTTAAAAAATCAAATTTTATAAAAAAAAATCTAATATAATAATACTAAATTCATTAATTTGTTATTAGAAATAAATATTACGGCTTAAATTGTGAAAGAATAATTAAATTTGTAATTACATATAAAACATAATACATAATTAATTTAGGGACTGTACAAGGGCAAAAGGGTCATTTGACAGCTTTTTATATCATCCACCATTCCTTATACCCCATATTAATCCTCTTTCAAAGCAAGTATTATTTAATCCCATTTTTTAATACCTCATCCAAATAATCTATTATTTAATCCCATTCCGTAAATATCTTGTCAATGTGGATCATCCCTAATTAACTAATACCCCTACTATCTTATCCCTTATTAACTAATAACTATGTGGTGGCCTCGGTAATTGTATCAGTAATCGAGCCACGTGTATTGAGCTTATGCCCCTTGGGGTCCGGTTGGTGAGTTGGTGAAAGCTAACGGTCCTGATCTTACGCTCGGTGCAACGCCCAGAGACGCGCTTCGGCCTCGGAACTCCCGAGGGCGTCTAAGTGAGGTAGTCACACCAGAGGGGTCCCATGTCAATCCCGCGACAGCAGCAATCATTTGGATCAGCCCATGTGCTCCGTAACCGCTTTGCCTCCCCTCGTCACGTATCACGTCACCCGAGGCGGTTACCAGAGCGTACGCCCCACGCGTTGGCATAAAGGCCAAGTAACCCTAGGTCTATAAAGAGAAAATTTCAAAATAGCACCTGACCTTTCACACAAATCACACATAGGCACCTGACCTTTTAAAATTATCAAAAAAACACCTGACCTATTTAAAAACCCATCAATTTTACACCCGCAGTTAACTTTCCATCCAAAACATATGGAAATACTGAAAATGTGCATTTTGGCACGAATATTGGCAAAACAAGATTAAGGCTCATTTTGGCAAAACACAATATTATACTCATAAACAAGATGAAGACTCGATTTGGCTTTATAAGTCAATTCATAACTTAATTTTTTTCTTTATTCAAAAAAAAAAAAGCGCATTTGTTAGTTTTGCTTCAAGATGAATCAATAAGTCACAAAAATTACTTAACTATTCAATCTAAACCCATCCTAAATAAGAAATCAAGCTTAATTTAGTAATTAAATACCCATAACTATGCAGCCAAATATGATTACTCTGTATTAAACAAAGGAAAAGGTAAAAACAAAAAACATATAATAGTCATGGGTAGGTGTGAAAAGTGTAAAGTCATGGGTATTTAATTACTAAATTAAGCTTGACTATTCTATATTTTTTTTTTTGTCTTTTCCTTTGTTTTAATATGGAGTAATCTTATTTGGCTACATAGTTATGGATTTAATTACTAAATAAACCTTGATTTCTTATTTAGGGTGGGTTTGGATTGAAAAGTTAAGTAATTTTTGTGACTTATTGATTTATAGTGACGCAAAACTAACTAATGCGTTTTTTTTTATTTTGAATAAAAACAAAAATTAAGTTATTAATTGACTTTTAAAGCCAAATCGAGCCTTAATCTTGTTTATGAGTATAATATTGTGTTTTGCTAAAATGAGCTTTAATCTTGTTTTGCCAATATTCGGGCCAAAATGCACATTTTCAGCATTTCCGTTTGTTTTGGATGGAAAGTTAACTGTGGGTGTAAAATTGATGAGTTTTTAAATAGGTCAGGTGTTTTTTTGATAATTTTAAAAGGTCAGGTGCCTGTGTGTGATTTGTGTGAAAGGTCAGGTGCTATTTTGAAAATTTCCCGTCTATAAATACAAAAGGATGCTCACGATGAGAGGTACGCTTCTCTGCCGTAACCCTAGACCTAATCTCCACTCGTGAGATCTAACTTGATCGTCGGAGGGTCACTGGGCTAATTGAGCCCTAGTGACTTGTTGCAGGTCCGGCCATGGGTGCACGGAGCTGCGAAGGAAAGGTCCGAAGCCTGATCCACGGCCAAGGTCCCGTCAAAATCAAACCCCTACAATTGGCGACTCCGCTGGGGACCTAGCCACTCTCTCAACGTCCATTCCCTTCTCCCCCAAAAGCTCCGTGCAACGCCCCTAGATCAGACATGGTTGAGGTCGAAGAAGCACACCACGGTGGTAACGCACACCGGCTATGTTCCCTCGTGGACCACAACTTGGCTTCTGGTGGAGCCATCGCCCTGGGAAAGACCCATGTGTTCGTCGGAGTTGGTGCCGAAGCCTCAACTCCAGACGTAGGCCCATCCTCCGAGCTCCACACCTACATACGCCATCTCGAGCAAAAAATCGACGACCTAAAGACGGTGATGGAGTGAGACAGACACGTCCGGGATGAGTTGGCAGAGATCAAACATCTCCTCCAGATATCCCCATCTCACTCCTCCGGGAGCCGTGGCGGAAGGAGGAGCTGCCATACCCCTCCCCGCAGCCACGAAGGTAGCCACCTTCTGGAGCACAGATCCTACCCCTCAGTCAAAGACCGTCTCAAAGCACCAAGAGCGGGGGTCGACTGAACCACTAGGGATGCGTCGCACAGGGACCGTTCCCGTTCCCCTCAGCGGCTTTGATGCGACCATTCGGTAGTCGTTGAAGTTTACCAAACGGCCGTCAAATTCAATTATTTATTAACCGGACTACAACTAAAGATTTGCATAGTATAGTGAGGAAGTCCGAGTCGATCCATAGGGAGCTCGAATATATCTTGTTCGGATTGTAGATGTAAAGGTTTATGGTTTTTAGGAGGCCAACTTTTAGTTTTCCTTTGAAAGGTGAGAAATACCCTTATGAAAAAGACTAGAAAATATTTTTGGACTAAGAATTAAAGGCGGCAAGGCAATGGAGTTACTAACGCCCATAACTGTAGCCATCTAACAATTCTCAACGAAAACAAGGTTGAATCGCACCACATAGGCTATCAACCGAAAGATTTAGCTACGAAAATGGTTAGACTTGATATAGAGTTTGAATAACAAGCTAAACACAAGGCGTGACATCGCTCCCGAAACCATGTGAGTGAGCACATGATCACCGGAGATTAACAACGCCAAGACTTGAATTCAAACTAAATATCAAGGTCAAGAACTAGAAGCATAGTTTGGAAAGAGAGCAAGTTCTTTGGTTCTTTTGGCAAACACGAACCCAGACATAGCTCTCGAAACCATGTGAGCAAGCACATGATCACCGAAGATTAACATCGGTAAGTTTTGTTACATAAAAGGGTGAACTACGCACATTTACAAACCAAACCTCAAGTCTTAAGTTGAGAAAGACAAGATTAACACAAATCACATGACGTTAATCACCCCGATGCCATGCCTAAACGACTACTCACACATACTAGAAAGATGAAGCCTGCTAGAAAAATGAGACATAAGATTTAACCGTAGGAAACGAAAATAAACTTGATATTAGGAAAGATCTAGTTGTAGCTACAATATTAATAAACGAGAAATCAATAAATGAACTAAAACTTACTTGAGTTCTTAAGGATCAAAGCTTGAAAAGTTGAAGAACAAAATCCTAGAGAGAAGGAAGACTAAGGCCTAAAAAGACTAGAAATGGCCATCCTTTCTATAAAAGGCATACAAGCCTATTTATAGGGCTTTAAAGTTTAAGTTACAAAGGACCAAAAAGTCCCCAAAATATCCCAAAAACATTCCATAAGTGGAAACTTTCCATAAATGGAATATTGAAAAAGCTAACAAAAATCTGTAGATTTTCCCAGGCAGTACCAGTACCGGGCAACTCCCAGTACCGGTACCAGGCTTCAACGAGCTAGAAAATTGATCTCTGGACACCCAGTACCGGTACCCGCTTGACAGATTTTTGGGCAAACTTCGCAGGCTCGCTCCGGACACTCTCGAACTCGGATTTGGGTGTTCTTTGGACCGTTGCTTGTCGAGTCTACTTTCTAACACAAGTAGTTTGGATCAAAAGTAGTTTGTACATCAAAAGTTATGACGATTCTACCCTCAGCTCATCAGAAGATGAGTGGCTTTGGTAAAATCTTCACTTCTCCTTCAATTCCCTTGGCCCTTAGGCTACCCGAGCAACCTCCAAACCATTTCTTCATGACTCTTTGGGCACCGCAATGTGGTGGCACATGGTCTTGAGTACTTGGTTGCACCCGGAGCATTCCTTGGCGTTCAAACGCGCCTTATTTGCACGGTTTACCTGAAATACACAAAAACCTACCTTATGTATAAGATCGCATAAAAACGACAACATATATGTCCAAACACAACATACTAGAGGACTTAAGCACCAAGAATATGCATTATTGGGTGCTTATCAGGCTTTAGGGGAAAAAATCGGCCTTTGAGAGGCTCAGTGCAGGAAGCGTCTCCGCCTCCTCCACCCACTCGATCCGAGTAGGTAAGGCGCGCCGTGAGCCCACCCCTAGCCTCACAAGAGCAGCTAGGAGAGATGATGGCCTCGTGGAATTCCAAACCAGGGGATACCGCGAGCTCCTGAAAAGTGCCAGAACCAAGAGCCCTATCGTCTCGCATCCCGCTGCCGCCCATAACAGAAGCCCGGTCACCGAACGCCTCGAGCCTTCCACTCGGGATAGCTACCGTAAGCACTGCCATGAGTGCTCCCCCTAGAAGTTGGTTAGCTTCGCCCCGAAGAGAAAGGAATACGAAAGGTTGGACAAGCTTGTCCCAAAGAAGTGTACAGCGACTGAGCTTGCCATGAGTGAAGGCGATGTCGAGAACACGGCCTTCATTACCCCCCATGGCATCTTCGATTACCTTGTTATGCCCTTCGGCCTTAAGAACGCTGGGGCTCGATATGGTGGTCAAAAGCATGCACTCCGGTTACCACCTGACCCACCTCACAGAAGCCTTCGAAATCCTCAAAAAACATAAGCTCCGCCTTAATGCCGAGAAGTGTGCATTCGGTGTCAGTTCCGGAAAATTCCTCGGTCACCTCGTCTCCCGACACGGTATTGAAGCTGACCCCGCTCAACTTCTTGCCATTGAAAAGGTCTCAGCCCCCCACAACAAGAGAGATGTACAACGACTAATCGGCATGGCCGCAGCCCTGAATCGGTTCATCAGCCACTCCTCCGACAAATGTCAGTCATTCTTCGCCCTCTTAAAAGGCAACCGATAAAGTTTCAACTGGACAGAAGACTGTGACCGAGCCCTCCAACAGTTGAAGACTTACCTCTCCAAGGGCCCACTCCTTGTAACCCCTCGGGACCAGGAAGACCTGTTCCTCTACCTAGCTGTCTCCACGCATGCTATTAGCTCGGTACTCGTCCGATAGGAAGGAAGGGAGCATCAACCTATCTACTACTCCAGTAAGACTATGACTCCAGCCGAGACGCGTTATCTCCCTTTGGAAAAACTTGTGCTTGTTCTCATCTCCGCCTCTCGGAAGCTTGCCCCATACTTTCAGTCACATCGTATCATAGTCCTGACCGAGTACCCCCTCAAATCTCTCCTTCGGAAGGCCAATTTCTCTAATCAAATCTCCCAATGGGCTGTCAAACTTGCAAATTTTGAAATCCACTTCCAACCGCAGACAGCGATCAAAGCTGAGGACCTCGCCGATTTCATTGCCGAGCTTACACCAGCTGATGTCCTCGCCTTGGTTCTGCCCCCACGTCCCGAAGCAACTCTCCAGGCCAACCCCAGTTCTGCTTGGAAACTCTTCCACGGTGATGTCTGGAAGATGTACGTTGACGGAGCCTCCAACAGCCGAGGCGCAGGGGCCAGAATCGTACTCCTCTCCCCCTCCGGCGTCCTCCACGAAAGCTCCCTCTCTATCACCTTTCCGGCCTCCAACAACGAGGCCGAATACGAGGCGTTGATTTTCGGGCTCAAGACAGACCAAGCTCTAGGCATCGAGGAACTCGTGGTTTATAGCGACTCCCAACTTGTGGTCAACCAGCTGTCGGAGGAATATGAAGCTTGGGACAACCGAATGCGAACTTACCTTAGCTCTGTCGTCTAGCTCATCAAAAATTTCAAAGCCATCCTAGTCGAGCATATCTCCCGAGAGTAGAACGCCCATGCCGACGCACTCGCAGGGCTCACCTCGGCTTGCTCCTCTTCGGAATATCGCTCTATTTCCTTCAGTACCATTGACAAGCCCAGTTTTGAGCTTGAAGTATTAAACCACGAGGTACTCAACATAGAGCTCGGTCCAAGCTAGATGCATGAAATCATTGGTTACTTGCGCGATGACATCCTTCCTACCAACAAGAAGGACGCTCACCGACTTCGAAACAGAGCCGCTCTCTTCTGGCTCAATCCAAACGGCAAGCTTTACCGAAGATCATTTACCAGACCGTACCTATTGGTCGCACATTCACACCAAGTTTCGGGCATCATTGAAGAGCTGCATGCCGGAGACAGCGGCTGTCACTCCTGTGGACGGTCCGTCGCTCACCGAGCCATCTCCCAAGGGTATTGGTGGCCAACAATGAAGAAGAACTCTGAATAGTTCGTCAAGTGTTGCAAGAAGTGCCAGATGTTTGCTCCCATTATCCACAGCTGGCTTGGGACCTTAGTCCCCTCATCAGCCCTTAGCCCTTCTCCCAATGGGGCATGGATATCGTTGGCAAGCTCCCAGTTGCTCCGGGTGGGTTCAAGTTCCTCTTAACTGCAACCGACTATTTCTCATAATGGGTAGAAGTTGAGCCCGTGGTCACTATTAAAGAAACAGACGTCATTCGCTTCGTGTGGCGAAATATCATTTCACGCTTTGGTGTACCGTTTGCCATCATTACAGACAACTGGAAGCAGTTTACAGGGTAGAAAATACCGGGCCTTTCTGGACGAGATGGTATCAAATGGGACACGTCCACCCCGGCCTACCCCCAGGGCAACGGGCAAGCCGAAGCTGCAAACAAGGCTATTTCATCAAAACTCAAGCGCCGACTCAAATCTTGCCGGGGCAAATGGGCCGAGGAGTTACCTATGGTGCTCTGGGGCTACCGTACCACCCCCCGGCGATCCACCAGTCGCACTCCCTTCTCCTTGGCATTCGGGATGGAGGCTGTCATTCCCATTCAAGTCGGGCTCCCAACTATCCGCACTGAAAACTTCGATGAGTTGGTCAATAATGACAACATCGCTTCGGACCTCAACTTGGCCGAGGAGGAACGTGAAAATGCAAGGATAAAGCTCGCGTCATACCAGCAGGAGGTTCAAAGGGCTATAACCGAAGCGTCCGTCTTCGGTCATTCAAACCCGATGACCTCGTCTGAAAGAAGGTAGTGGAGAAATCAAAGAAGAGAAAGCTAATGCCCAGTTGGGAGGGCCCTTATCGAGTCCTCAAGCACCTCGGCTCAGGAAATTACAAATTGGAGAAGCTAGATGGTTCTCCTATTGCTAAAACATGGAGCGCGAACAACCTGAAGAAGTTCTATGGATAACTGTGTTTCATTTCTTTTTAGTTTTAGAGGCAACTTGCTTACGTAACAACAGTACCCCAACAAGTATGAACGAGAATGTTCCTTTCCCGGCACTACTTGTACTCTTTTTTTTCCTGTCGTTTACTTATTTGCATTCGGATTCGCCCTCGCCCGGACCGTTTTTACACTAACTTCAGGGATATTGTCCTCTCATAGGTGATACCCTTGGACAAAATTCCCACAAGGTCGCCCCAGCCTCTTTGGTCGTTTCGATTCCTGGTCACTCGTCCTAAGGATACTCGGCTTCCTACCGAGCCCCTTATCTCGACCTACCAGAGTCATTTCACTGCTCGGGCCCGCTGTGTCCCAAACTCATGGCCGAGGTTGTATCCCCCTTGGGACACTAGCCCAAGTCCCCAAGCAGCCCCACCATACAACGAGCTTACCCCTCGTTAAAACTTATTTTGCACCGTAAGCAGCTAAGGCACCCTAGTCCAAAGCAGGGGCATCGAACATCTTAAATGACTCCCCACTTGCTTCGGCTTCGGTTGCTCGGCTCTCCCTTATGATTCGGTCATTTCCCGAGTTGGTTACACATGATATCCGTCCAAGGCAGGGGCTGCTAATAAAACATCCTCAATCTTGTATCAACCAATCAAATTCGCTTCAGACAGTGCTTCGATTAAAACTTGCCCCTTACTCTTCAAGCCTAACCGAAGCAGGGGCACCGTTACACCCTAGCAGCAGCTATGGATTCATGCAAACATTTCAAAAATGAGTATATTGAATTGGGAAAGGGAAAATGTACATTCACACAAGATGAGAAATATGCTTTGCGTATGAAAATCCTAGTCAAACTATTACAAGTGATCTGGCTTCGGCCAAACTATTCGGCGCCAATCACATCCAGAAACATTTACAAACTCTGGAACGGCAAACCCCGAACGTCCGAAGCCGTCCAAACAAAAACAAGGAAACCAAAATAACAAATGTCTCTTTTGAAAAGGACTAACTATATCCTCCCTATCAGCCTTCGGTTGGAGTGGTGGAGTCGGGATCGGCCCGGTTCCTAAAGGCTTGGAGATCCTCGGGATTTGGCACGATTTCATCTTCTTCCTCGGGCAAAAGGAGCTCTTCAGGAGGCAACCGGGGCACAGCTCGGAGTTCTGAGTTTGCAGGGAGATCGAATTTGCTTAACAGGGCTTCGTGGCCGAAGCGCACTCCGTCCAAGAAGTGATCTCTGTATAGCTCGGCCTCGATCTCCCGAACTTGCTTTTGTATTCCATTTCGGCCGCGTCCCAGCCTTCGTCATAACCCTTGTTCCGCGCGGCTTCAACCTCGCGAGCTCGGGTGACCCTCAGAGTAGTTGCATCCTCCTCGGCTTTTTCAGCTCGACCCTCAGCAAGCACCTTCTCCTTGTCACACCTCTGGAAATCCGCAAGGTAAAGGGCATAAGTCTCCCGAGCAATCTTCAGGTCCTCCTCCTTTTGCCCGAGAGCCTGCTTCAGCTCCTTGATTTCTCTCTCTTGCGCCTTGTACCGGTCATTGACAACCAATGCCAGAGCGCCAGCCTGCCAACAAAGATTGAAGTATCCACTGAGTTCAAATATCCAGATCGAAAGGAACGAAGTGCAATAGAATAATAGTGATAGCAACTTACAGTGAAGAGGGCCTGTGCTATTTCGGCGGTAATATCCTCGGTCAAGCCCGTGACAGCTCGGGTTTCCCTAGGAAGAATGCTTCCCCTGAGCATCCCGAACGCCACCCCGAGGTTCTTAACGCTGTCGGCATGATGAATCTGGCGACCAGCAAAGTGACGAAACTCTGGAGCCCAGGGAAGCTCCCTTGGGTTAACCCACTAGTCACCCTTTTCCCCCATATTCTCCTATCTGTCTGCCCATTCCTCTTCCTCAGTAATGTCAATAGTTTCTTGACCCCCTTCTCGGGCATCCCTCCCATCCTCGAGCTGAGCCCTCTTCTCCGGGGGCTCATGGTGAGAAGCGGGGGACGCCCTTGAGGTCCCTGCGCCTGGTGTTCCGGGGACAGAGCCTCGACCTCTGCCACCTCAAGTTCAATACCTCCTGAGTCCCTAGGCCCGACATCTCGCCACTCAGCCCAGTCCTTTCCGGCGGCTCTCGGTTAATCTCTTCGCGAATGACGGCCCGAGACTCAAAGGTGCTACCTTCGGCTTCGGTTGGACCGCCTCCTCTCCCTTCCCCTCTTTCGGCCCTCTCTCCTCGACCTCGTCCTCTGCCTGCCCTCAGAACCCCCTGACGCCTCGATTTCTTCTTCAAGAAGCTGGTGTAAAAGGTGACATACCCGAGTAGGTCAGGGGAGTAACGGCCTGTGGCTGGTATGGCGTAGGCGGCGGTTATTCGGGCTCGGACGGCTCTCTCTTGAAGCCTTGCACGACGCCCTCGACTGCTAAAGAATGCCAAGCAAAAGGAATTAGTACATGCGAGATACAGTATGCAATAAATATACCGAAGACATATTCCCACCGACCAGGAGTTCCGGTCTCGAACTGGACCGTGGTAGTAGTGTCAACCCTTTCCCCGGGCCCGAACATGAAGTTCCCGATAACCGAAACGTAAATACTCGCCCACTCTTCAGAGTCAGGCAAGTGGTCAATCAAAAACGTGTCGTACCCAGTCCGGCAAGACAGGTAATACCGTTCATGCTCCCGGTTAACCCCCAGCAGATATACCCCGAAGAGCTCTTCAAGCCCGAAGGTCAGATTGAATTGCCTCCTCAGCTCAATGATGCTAGTAATGATTCGGTATGAATTCACCGTGAGCTAGGAAGAAGTGAGGTTTAGGGTTCGGAGTACTCGTCGGACAAACTGATGGAGGGGGAATCTAACTCCCCCCTCGGTAATGGCCATCAATGGAAAGATCAACTCCCCTTGTCAGTACGGAAGATCTTTGGGGTCGGTGTTCGAAAGAAGCCAAACCTCGACGTCGGGAGGGACGCTGTAAACCCTTTTAAATTCCGCATAGGCAGCCGGCGTGCCGTCGAAGTACTGGTTCCGATAGGGACACGGTCTCATCGGCCTCCTTCGTTCCCGGACCTCCTCGGGAGCATCAGCGAACGGTCCCGATCCATGACCCGACGTGTTGGGAGTAGGGATGAAATCGGTTCAGTTCGGTCGGTTTTTTCCCTATTTTTCCACCGAACCGAATCATTCGGTTTTCCATTTTCCCAAACCGACACCGACAGATTCGGTTCAAAAACCGCTCGGTTCGGTTTAGCTATTTTCGGTTCGGTTCGGTCGGTTTTCAATCAATGGGCCACACTGCTTTTTCAGCACAATAAGCCCAAACACATGATGCAATTCCATTTTTCCACACTTTTTTTCAGCCCAATAATGCACTTAAATAAGCCCAAGTTACAATTTTAGCCCATGATCACCCATTCAACCATTATAGCCCATTCAAAAATATCACCCAAAGGCCAAAGATGATTCTAAAATAAAATACATTAACTAAAAACGCATCTCAGTAGTCAGTACTCACTATTCTTAAACCCACCGTTCTTAAAACACATCAACTACGTAAAAAACATACCCATTGACCACTGTTCTTAAACTGACATCTCAATACTCAAATATTTTGCTTGGGGTTTACCTATTGATTACAATTACATGCACCAACTAAAGTTCCCACAAAAAACAAGAGCCACTAACAAAACAAGAGCCACCAAGTCCTCTATGGAATTGGAACCCAACAGCAAGTTCAGCAACAGCTGCAGCATCAGCAGTCCAGTAGCACCACCTGCAAGTTAAAAGTTGAAACAACTAAACAAGTCATACTTGGGGGAAAAAAGGGCTAATTTCTAATATAACAAAACTATAGTCAGGAAAAAAACAAGTCATATTCACTTATTCAGGAAAAATAAAATTCACATACCACAGTTACCACTTCTTATTTCTACCTTTCTAGAGTCACTCATCAGTGATGCAAGAACCCGTTTCCGTAAGCTCTATAAGATTCAGAGTGAGAGAAGTTAGCATAGGGAAAAGTAGATAATAAAACATACATGTAAAAAAATAAGAGACACATCAATACTCTAAATTTTACCTTCCTCCAATTTCTCCAGTTCATCTAATTGATCCCGAATATTAATTTGAACAGGAGAACGTAACCAATTCTGAGTACAAACTAGAGCCTCAACTGTCTTGGGTGCTAGATTACTTCGAAAGGGATCAAGGATGCGTCCTCCCGTGCTAAAAGCAGATTCAGAGGCAACCGTGGACACCGGAATGGATAGACATCACGTGCAACCTGAGAAAGGATCTTGAACCTCTCAGAATTAGCTTTCCACCACTGCAAGACATCAAAGTCTTTATTGTTGTTTTCACACCCCTCCATCCAGTACTTCTCCAACTCAGACTTGCTTACCATATCATTTTCCTCCTCCAAATACATTCTAAATTGAGACATCATTTTTTCGCGCTCATCCAAATTACCTTTACCCAAATCTGATTCCCTTGATGAGCTCTCTGCAGTTTGAGTTTGGCGATTTTTACTTGAGTCCCGATTCTCATACCATGCATATAGTCGTGTCATTTCATTCTTTAACTTGTCTACCATATCTTCAGCAGGCTTCTTACCATAATCAAGCATAAAATGCATTTCTATATACTTGAGTTTGTAGCGTGGATCAAGAACATTGGCAATCAATAACAAGCAATTGATCTTATCTAATTTCCCTCAATACTTATCAAACTTGGTACGCATGCCCTTTGCCAAAAATTTCAACTTTTCGTCCCCATCCACACACAATGACATGATTGCTTTACGTATCAACATCATTTCCTCAAAAAAACCATTGCATGTGACATACCTAGAACCCGAAAACTTCAGAGTTGCATCATAAAACAATTTGAGAAACTTTACATACAATGAAGCACTCTGCCAATCATCACTAGTTGGCGGTCCTAGTATTTCCTTTCTCGATTTTGCTTTCCCTCTCCCTTTCACTCTCCCTTTCCCTTTCCCATTTTCCTGAACCACTGCATCCTGAACCACCGCATCATCAACTGGTACCACATCATCACTAACCACATCTTCAATTTCATCATCATCACCAATCTGATCTTCTTTAATACTCAAACGAAATAATTGTGGTTCGTCATCTTCCAATCTCTCAAAAGCTGTTTGAAATTTTAAAGCTCTCTCTAGCATGAAGTAGGTGTAGTTCCATCGGGTGGGCACGTCTAAACAAGGTTGAGATTGAGATACAATCCCTTCTTTCTCAACAAGAGATTTGAACTTTGCCATTCTAGATGGAGATGACCTTACATACCTCACGATGTTTCTCAGCCTTGCTATAGACGCCTCTATATCTTTCACACCCTCACAAACAATTAGATTCAATATATGTGCACAACACCACACATGCAAGAACTCATGTTCCAAGATGGTAGTCCTCCTAGTTTTAGCCTTCCTCTTCAAGAATTCAATTATACCACTATTAGAACTAGCATTATCCACCGTAATAGTAAGAAACTTATCAATTCCCCATTCCAACAAACATTGTTCAATCACTTTTCCAAGAGTTTCACCTTTGTGATTAGGAACAACGCGAAAATTCAGAATTTTTTTGTGAAGTTTCCACTCACGATCAATGTAATGCCCAGTGAGACACATATAGTTCAAATTTTGCAACGATGTCCATGTGTCCGTGGTTAGGCAAACTCGTTGACCCTTAAGTGCATTCTTCAATGATTTTTTCTCCCTAATATGGACTTTGAAACATTCCTTTGCCATTGTAATCCTACCTGGGATATTTCCCCAATTTGGTTGCACCACATGCATAAAACGCCTAAACCCCTCACCATCTACAAATTTAAAGGGCAACTCATCTATTATTATCATCTCGGCCAAAGCATTTTTGCATGCATCCACACTAAAACTCACAGCAACAAGATTACCGGCTCCATCTGTCCCCAATTTAGGTTCAAAACCTAAAGTTTTTTGCTTCTTATCCATTATCCTAAAAGGATACTTTTTACAGCCCCCCTCTAAATGATTTTTCATTGCAGTTGTCCCATTAGCCTTTGAATGACATGCGTAACTCGTACCGCAATAATTACATGTAGCCCTAGGTTTTAATGGATTAGTAGTATTCCTAACGAAATGATCCCAAACATAAGATCTCACCCTACCCTCCTTTTTCAAATCATTATCATCAGTAGGATCAACATCAATAGGATTATCATCAGTTACATCAGTGACCGTATCATTACCAGAAGGTCCAGTATTCAAAGTGGTACATCGTCTACCTCGTTTTGCAGCAGGTTTTCGAGCAGTAGAGTCACCAGTCCGTCCAGTCTGTTTATCAAGATCAGATGGTCCATCCATCTACACAGATTTTGGTACACATTAGAAATTTTTGATACAAATAGTCAAATACTTGATTTGCATGCAAAACATGGGGGATGGTAAATAAACCTATTGGAGAGTGTGAATTGACAAACCTTTTCGAGTATTTTGAATTTCGAACTTGCTATCTTCGACTAGTTCTTCGTACAAGAGAATAGAGATAGACAAACAGAGTTTGCGTCTGTGAGATCTGTTCTTCTTCGTGCGCACGCGCGCGCACGAGAGAGAGAGAGAGAGAGAGAGAGAGAGAGAGAGAGAGAGAGAGAGATCAGGCCATGGCTAGAGAGGTTTGTAGGGTTTCATGTTTCAACGTGGGGTGGGTACTGCTGGTATAGTGAGGTCGGCGATGGAAAGAAATGAAGAGGAGTGGATTTTAGGGTTTGTGTTAGGTATATATATAGGATAGATCAACGGCTAGGATTAAAAGTATGCCAGCCTTTAATATTTTCGGTTCGGTTCGGTTTTTTTCGGTTTGTGTTTATATAAAACCGAAACCGAACCGAATTTTAAAAATTAAAACCGAACCGAACCTACTAAAAACAAAAACCGACTGAATTAAGCAAAATTCCTTCGGTTCGGTCGGTTCGTTCGGTTTTTCGGTTAAAATTTTCATCCCTAGTTGGGAGTCTCCATTTCCCGAGGGTCAAATGCTGTAATGGGACGCGGGTCTCTCAAGGGGTCTGATGGCTTGATGTAATCCACTGGGGTTCGGTAGATGGATCGGGAACAAATCTCCTCGAAGATTTCCTCAAGGTTAATAGAAGAAGCCGAGCTACTGGAACTGTCCGAGGAGAGTTCAATGACCATTCGCCCCTACCTAGCAAAGAAAAGAACATGCAAAAACCCGTTAGCTATGTGCTCAGGGAAGAACAAGAAGGCTTAGCGCTCGGGACAAAATGGTCTGCCTCTCTCTCTCTCTCCTATTTATATCGAGAGGGGCGAAGCGCTGCACGGAAAACGAAGCGTTGTGCCCCGAGCCGTTGGATCTCTGACACGTGTCCTCATCGAACGGCCGGTATCGAGGGCTCTGTACCGAGGTCAGAGCGCCAGAGAGCCGAACCATTGGCATAGTAACACGTGTTCTCAAAGCGACGTTTCGTACCAATCAACTGACATGGCACGTGCTGAGGCAGCTTTTACCCTCTGGCATTTCGGTAGTGGTTGACACGTGGCTCTTGCTGTTGGGGCAGGTGGAATGGAATCTACTGAAGTCTCTTTACTCCTCGGTAGCCCCTGGGAAGAGGGTTCAAGGCATAATGGCTCGCAAAAGGGATTAAGACCCTGAAGCAGAGATGCGAGGCTCCAGGGACTTGAGGGGCTATTGTGGTGGCCTCGATAATTGTATCGGTAACCGGGCCATGTGTACCGAGCTTATGCCCCTTGGGGTCTGGTTGGTGAGCTGGTGAAAGCTGACGGTCCTGATCTTACGCTTGGTGCAGCCCCCAGAGACGCGCTTCGGCCTCGGAACTCCTGAGCGCGTCTAAGTGAGGTAGTCACACCAGAGGGGTCCCATGTCAATCCCGCGATAGCAACAATCATTTGGATCAGGCCATGTGCTCCGTAATCGCTTTGCTTCCCTCGTCACGTATGACGTCACCCAAGGCGGTTACCCGAGCCCCACGCGTTGGCATAAAGGCCAAGTAACCCTTGGTCTATAAATACAAAAGGATGCTCACGATGAGAGGTATGCTTCTCTGCCCTAACCCTAGACGTAATCTCCACCCCTGAAATCTAACTTGATCGTTGAAGGGTCACTAGGCTAATTGAGCTCTAATGACTTGTTGCAAGTCCAGCCACGGGAGCACGGAGCTGCTAAGGAAAGGTCCAAAGCCTGATCCACGGCCAAGATCCCGTCAAAATCGAACCCCTACAGCCTACAATCTTTTTCCGCATCCAAATGAGCCCCGACAGCTTTCAATCTCCTTATCGTCCTAGATCAGAGACGTGGACTGAATAATCAGCTCCCTCTCTCCTCGTCCCTCTATCTTCGTCTTGATATGCTACACCTAGGAAAAAATCTGTCAAATTTATTCAAAGCCCAAACCCAATTAGGTATTCCTTGTAGCATCTCTTTACCTTCCACCCCTTTCGGCACCCCTAAAACCTCCCTCCCTCTCCCTCCCTCCCTCCCTCTCTCTCACTCTCTCTCTCTCTCTCTCTAGAGTTCATCTTCCCTTCGATGGCTTCTCCATCTCAAGCAAGCCTCCTCCTCCAAAAACAGCTCAAAGGTATACCCATTAATCAATTCATCTATTCCTTAGGGTTTTGATTTTCACTTCAATTCCCAATTTTAATCGACCGGTTCGTCTTTTCTACCCGCAGATCTCTGTAAACACCCTGTCGATGGCTTCTCGGCCGGCTTGGTTGATGAAACCAACTTATTCGAGTGGAGTGTCACCATTATGGGACCACAGGATACTCTATAGTTAGTGTTTTATCCGTCAATTGCGTAAAGTTTTGAATTTTTTTGCTTACGTGTTGTTGTGTTTTGATTGCAATTGACTGTCATGATTGATCTAATGTGTTGTTTGTCGGATTGGGTTTTCGTTCATTGAATGATAGGGTGAGCGATTATGTTAGTATTTTTCTGGATTGAAGCTTTGGATTCTTTTCCACTATACAAACTGTCTAAAGATTGGATTTTTTTATCCTTCCTTATTTGCTATGTTTGATTTCAATTGACAATCATGATTGATTTTTGAGGGTTTTTGTTATTGTTCTGGGTTTGGATTTTTGCATTCGAGTTTATGATCAGAATTGGTTGATGAATGTTGGTTGTTTTGTTTGATTTGATGGTCGTGTGGGGTGCATGTTAGTTTAGGGGTTCATTCAATTGTCGAGCCCTCATCATCGGTACGCCACTGTGAATTGTTTACTTTTAATTTTTAAGATTCACAGTTGCTGACAATTTGTAAAAGTTTAGCAAATCATTGGATTGATTGTCTGGGTATATATATAAATATATATTCTAAGCATGTCTAGAAGTAAGGGTTTGTTGGGGTTTCCTTCTTCTGTTTTCCATTAATCAGTATTCAGACACTTGAAATTGCGTTTAGACCTGCTGTCTAGGTGAAATTAGGTGAGAGAGTGTCGGAGATGGAGTGAGAGAATTCTTTTGTGCTAATTTTGGTGAGAAATTGTGTTAATAATACAGAGGTTGCCCATTACAATACAAATGAAGAAAATGAAATTTGCCTAGTATCCCTTCTCATATGCTTTGGCTTGTTCTTATCCAAACATTATAGTGAGAGAACACAACTATTCCTTTCTTATAACCGCTCTTGGTTCTTGTTCGTGTGGCATTTTACTTTAAAGACTCTTAAAGGTTGGTACATGTTACGTTGATAGGAAGATAAGGCATTCCTTGGTGGCAATTAATGTCATTGTTGAAGCTTTTTGGAACTATTCCACTGGATGAAACTAGTGAGCTCTGGAAGTTACTAGTAAAGAGATACTGGAGTGCTCCTCATTGTCATTGTTGCTATTGATGGTTTTTCTTTTTGTTTCTTCATTAATATGTTAGTTCGGATCAGCTATGATATCCTTTTTTGTGTAGATCATTGTTCTGGATTGTGATGTCTGTTCTGACTATGTTTCTATTTGGAAAATCCTTGCAGTGAGGGAGGATTTTTTAATGCTATCATGACCTTCCCATCTAATTATCCAAACAGCCCTCCGACTGTGAAGTTTACCTCAGATATATGGCATCCAAATGGTTAGTGGTGTCTTGTGTATTTAGTTTTCTCTACTTAATTGTGCATCTTTATGGTGGTTGATTGCTTCCAGTTTGATGTTTGACCTGCAGTTTATCCTGATGGAAAAGTTTGCATTTCGATCCTTCATCCCCCTGGTGAGGACCCGAATGGCTATGAACTTGCAAGTGAGCGGTGGACACCAGTTCATACGGTATTACAAAAAATTGTTTTTCGGTCATCGTCTTTTTTCATGTTAAAATTTTAGTGCACTAACAGTTTTCGTTTCTTGATTGCATCACTTTGTGTTTTATGTTTTTTTTCTCCCCTTCCTGGTAAATGGGGAACCTACCCTAGGCAAGGTCACTAGGCCCACCCCTACACAAATCCACCAGCAAAATCCACGCGCCAGTCGAACACAAGACCTCTGGCTTTTGAAATCTGACAATTGTCTACCTGTTTTAGTTGTTGGCAGCATACTAATGTAGAGAATTTAATTGGTTTGTAAGCTAGTCATTGCTTTTTTTGCATCAACCTTATTTTCTTGTGAATTGTGTGTCTTCTCTGACCAATGCTTCACCCGGTATGGCCGAGGTAGAAACCTGGTTGGTTAGTTATTCCGGGTGAAAGGGGACAGATTGGTAAGTAAAGAAATAAGAGTGTAAAAAATGCTGCAATAGAATTAGGTTTCCTTGTTTAGTTGTTGTATGATGTATCTCTTTCACCTTGGATAAAATTAATAGACCAATGTTAAGGGTTGATGTAAAGTGATAAAGTCTACCGAAATAGGCCAGTTCTTAGTTGGAGGAATTTTCCAGACAGTAGGCGTTTCTCACTCAGAAACGTGACAGGAGCATTGTTCCCCTTGAGGCGGGATTGCGCTTTGTCAAGAGATGGGAGCTCACGGGGAGGGAGGGAGGGAGCATTGTTCCCCTTGAGATGGGATCGCGCTCTGTCAAGAGATGGGAGCTCACGGGGAGGAAGGGATATATATATATATATAAGTCCAAACCTCTTCCTGTTCACACCGTCTGCACCTCCCTTTTTCCCGATCGAATTTTGATGATCCGAGCCGCTCAATGTATCAGAATGTGATTTTAAGGGTACCATCGAGAAATCGGCAAAAATAAACACCGAGAAAGGCTTCATCTGAACAGTTTTTGTTTGTATTTTATCGAACGGTTCAATAAAAAACTGCTCAAATCAAGCCCTTCTCGGTGTTTTTTTTTTTTGTCAATTTCTTGCTGATACCCTTAAAATCACATTCTGAACAAATTGAACGGCTCGGATCATCGAAATTCGATTGGAAAAGGGGAGGCGCGGATGGGAAGAGGTTTGGACTTGAACCGGACTCTGTGTGTGTGTGTGTGTATATATATTCACAAAACTTTAAGTAAGGGTGTCCTTACCATATTAAGTTAAGGACGTCCCTTTCTCGACCAATTTGCGATGATCCGAGCCACTCAATATGTTCAGAACGTGATTTTAAGGGTACCCGCGAGAAATCGGAAAAAAAAAAAAGACTGGAAAGGGCTTGATCCGAGCAGTTTTTGTTTGTATTTTATCAAACGGCTCAAATAAAAACTGCTCAAATCCTGCCATTTCCGGTCTTTTTTTTTTGCTGATTTCTCGCGGGTACCTTCAAAATCACGTTCTAAACACATTGAGCGGCTCGGATCATCAAAATTTGATCGGGAAAGGCGAGAAAATGGGACGTCCGCATTTTATTTAAAATGAGAACGCCCTTACCTGAAGGGGACTTTATATATATTAACCTGTACAAGATAAACTAAAAATACAGTAGTATATAAATTTTTATTAAATATATAAAAGTACACAGACGCTCTCAACCTTAGGAGCTTCTAGGTACCCCCGCTTCCACCCCCACTTTGTGCAAAAGGGCCAGTTATACCCCTCTTTTTGATTTACTTAGAACTTTTTAATGCATAAATCCATACATGGATTTACTTCCCTGTGGTTTTGGCTGTTTTGCAGATGAGCTCCCTGTGTTTCACTAATGACCGGTTTGCCTCCCTATACTTTTGGAGTAAAGTGCAACTTTAACTCTGTTAACAGAAAATACTAAATGACTTTAAGACCCGTCTTTTTTATATTTTAACATGAACCCGCCCTTTATACACAGTCATCAGCACATACTTCCATTCTCCGCTCATCTCATACACAATCATCAAGATACACACACGGGCACCAACAAAAGAAAATATCTCCCCCACTCAGCCCTTCGCTCTTTTCTGCCCTAGAAACAAAATCGTACATATGATACTCTTCTACTCTCTCTCTCTCTCTCTAAAAACCTTACAAGAGCCTCAAGGCCCTCAACAATGGCGGAGGACAAAGGCGACCACCAGAACCCTGACGTGGAGGATCTTGTGGGGTTTTTTGTGTTTGTCAGGACTGGTGGCCGCCCTGACGTGGAGGAGCATGTGGGGGGTTTTGCATTCGTCAGGGCTGATGGCCGCCCTGACGTGGAGGAGCGTGTGGGGGTTTTACGTTCGTCAGGGCTGGTGGCCGCCTTTGTTGTCCGCCATTGTTGAGGCTCTGGTAAAGTTTTTAGAGAGAGAGAGGACTGGGGTGGTGGAGGGTGTTGGGTTTCGTGTTTGTAAGGTTTTTAGAGAGGGTTTTGTTTCTAGGGCAGAGAAGGATGAAGGGCTGGGTGGGGCAGGGGCAGATAGTTCCTTTTGTTGCGACTAAATGAATTGGAGCAGATATTTGAATCTTGCTTTGCCCATTTCTCATGAAAGAACAACAGCATCATCTCCTTCCATTGGGATCACTGGAAAAAGTTCCCGATGGGGGCGGCGAGTTAGTTAGGGTTTTCTTGAATTGCCTTTAAGGATGTGGTAGGGAAGACGGGCGAGACAGCGGTGTCGACGATCGTCAATCTGGTGGAGGATGCCAAGATTGCCAGTGAAGGAGTCAAGGCTCCCACTAACTCGATCTCTTCAACATCTGCAACTGCAAGTCCCTCATTGCCGGAGGAGTGTCTGTTCTTACTCTCCTTTCATTTCACTTTCATTTCGCCCTAATTTGCTGTAGCTTATCGAATCGTCGTCAGTCGTTATCCCTAATTTCATTTCGTCCTAATTTGCTGTAGCTTATCGAATCGTCATCAGTCAGTCATATAATCATTCGATTTTACCAATTCGAGATCTATTCTGTTCAGTGATTTTGTTTATGTTGCTGATTGCGGACTTATTGGATTAGTCTTGTTATTGGTGCTCCATGTAATTTGCAACATAGGCATAAAATTCTCTGTTCTAAAAACTGGTCTACGTAAGCCTATTCTGGAAAGAGAGAGATAAGAGAGGGAGAGAGATTACGAGGGAGAGAGGGAGAACAGTGGAGGGAAGAAAAATCCCAACTGGGTTTCCTTTTCTTATTTTACAATTTCTTTTGTGTTTTCACTTTTCATATATTGTGATTTGGGGAAGAAGAAGAACCAAGGGTATTATTGTCCTGTTAGGATACTTCTTTTCCAGTAAAGTGAAAACTTTCATACCATAAATGCAGTTGGAGCAAGTGTGGCACATGCACCGTTACTTTGAATGGAATATGTAACGGTTGTTCTTTACTCCAAAACTAGAGGGAAGTGAATTTGTCATTATTAAAACACAGGGAGGTCATCTGCAAAACAGCCAAACCATAGGGAGGTAATCCGTACTTTGCTACTGTTAAAACGATTGTATCATTTTCACAGCAGGAGGTGTTAAGAGTTAAGCGTTGGGGCCCTTTGTGGTCTTGAGTAATTGATAACTGCTAATTGGGGTGGGGTGGCTTGTTGCGCGATTCATGGGTTTGGTTATTTTTCTACTATTTGGGAAGAGTTATATTGAATTAATTTAAATTTATTTCATGACTTTTTGGTGCAACAAGCCAACAAGTTCTTTTGTGTTGCTGTTCTTAGTTGTTGAGTTATCCAGAATTTTTTGGCCATTTTGCTTTTTATCTGTTAATAATAAGCTTATTCCCTTTTTTTTTTTGCTGCTAGATGTTACATGGTTTGCTACCTTGTTTTTCTTTTGGTAGAACCTGCAACTAAATAGATTGAAATGTACTATGCAGGTTGAGAGCATAGTTTTGAGCATCATATCAATGCTTTCAAGTCCTAATGACGAGTCTCCTGCAAATGTGGAAGCTGCAGTAAGAGTCGATGATATTATCTTTTTTATTCTTTTCAGAACTGGGTTATGAAGCCTTCCCCCACCCCCACCCCCACCTTCCTTTCCTCTGCCCTTTATCCCCTTCCTGTGTTTTCTCCCCTTTTGCCCTTTATTCATCTTTCTATTAGGGCCAGGAAGCATGAGCACAGCTCCTAGCATGCATTGCCAACAAGCATTGGACACAAGGCTACATGTGCCATAGAACTTTTTGTTTTACATTTTGTACCCTTATTGCCTTCGCTCACATGGGAACTTCGCATGTGTAGAGAGACAAGCTTGAAGATTATTAGCTTCTTTTCACCTCATTAAAAACTCATCTTTATGTGGTTTTTTTTTTTTGGTTGAAAACATTGGGTGGGATTAGCGTTCATCTTTTCATAATTCATTCAATCCCATACTGCACATTATGGGTTTTTGTGTTGATGACGTGAAAATCGTGGAAGTCTAGTTTGTTATGAGAAATTCAGTTGAGAGGGTTCTTGTTGAAGTTAACATGAAGATGTTCTGTGCTCAATTGTTCTGTTTTTATGCCTTATTGGTTTTTGTCCTTTGTTTTAGTTTGCCTCAATTTGTCACCTACCCATATTCTTACTCCCTTTTTTCGCCTGATTGCAGAAAGATTGGAGAGAGAGAAGGGAGGAGTTCAGGAAGAAAGTCAGCCGCTGCGTGAGAAAGTCCCAAGAAATGTTGTGAACTGCTGTTATGCTGCTTTGTCCGACTTCTTGGGGAAAAGACCGAAAGTTTTTCATTGTGTCCAAGGAACTGGCTGTACATCGGACTATATATGGCTCCGTGTAGAATTCAGTGAAAGTTTCATTCTCAATCTATTATCTATGCTCGTTTGGGGGACACAAATTTTAGGTATGTTATTTGGAAATGCAATTGCTAGTTTGTGTGGGGTACTTTTGAGGATTTCTATTATCAATCTTTATTTCCCTAAACTAGTTCAGTTATGAGCACAGTTATCCTCACAATTTCTAAGAGTAAAGACAGGTTTGTTAGTCGAATGGTACAAACTGTGTATTCATTTGGTTTCTCCATCATTTTCCTTAGTAACTTCCTTTACCAATGCATGATTTTAACATAGCAGTTTTTTTTGTTTTTTGGTTGGGTTCAAGAAACCTCACCGCACCATTGTTGGGATTTAAGATAAGGTCCCACTGTGTAGGAGTGCCATAGATATGTAGTCAGTCTCGACCAGCAGTTATACAGATTGGAACTCCAGCTCGACCAACAGTTTTACAGATTGGAACTCAAGCATTGAGCTTTGAACTTTTTAAGTACTTGCCTATTGCATGACATTGGCAAAACCTTGGTGGGTTATTTCATTTTGAGAAAGGATATCCACAGATAAAAAATCTGTACCTGCCAAGTACATATTCAATTTGGACCCATTTCGGGTCTTAAAAAATAATCCAAGTTGCTCATTTTGTTTAAAATATTATGTTTAGGGTTCCTGTAAAAATCAACTTAATTGGATAACGATATGGGCATTAATGATACATCCAATTTTGCTTTATAATTCAGGCTGGAATTCTGTGAGAAAGTTGGAGGTTTCATAAACGTCTTTACCGTTATTTTATTGAGATGAGTTTTTATAATATTTTAAACAAAATGAGCGGCTCAGATCATTTTTTGGAAACCGGAAATGGGTCTAAATCGAATCCTTACTCGCAGGTACAGATTTTCAATATGTGTGAATAGCAAAGCTCTTTCATTTTGTTAAATTTTATTTTCGTTTCTAATATTTTAGTTTGTTACACTTTTCTAGATCGTTTCTAATATTTTAGTTTGTTACACTTTTCTGGATCACTTACGCTCCATTCTGCTAAAGTTTTTATTTTTAATTATTTATTTTTCACTTTACGAGACAAGTTATTCTCTTGTGATATAACGCCTTTAATTCGAAAAATAAGTATTTATTTTAGTTAGTGGAACACACTCTTACTTTCTAAACAAAAAATGGGGTGAAATTTCGTTAACCCACACGAGAATGTCAAATCAGCATAAGAATTGCCTAGCTGAATAGAGACCTCAAATACGACTAGTGGTAGGTTATGCTCTCAAACGAAATAATTCTTGTCCATAAAAACACGCACTCATATTTAAGAAGAAATGCCGAAAAAATGTTTGTATAAAAAGAAGGTGAGTCACATTTGGCAATAGTAGAAATAGGATTTACAATTCAGATTAAAGGATTTTCTCACGCTTGAAAGAATTTTCATTTAGTATTGGAAATTGATATTCACGTCCCCTTTTTTGTTATCCACACTTTTTTTTTTTTTTTGAAGTGTTGAAAGTTTACTTCTTCTTTTTTTTTGGCTAAAAACAAAAAAAGGGAGTGAATAACAAAAAGGGGGTGTGAATATCAATTCCCTTAGTATTTTGAAATAAAAGCTAAAACTATTGCACTTCCTTGCTAACTTCATTCAACACTTATCAAAATTGCAGGAAATGTTTAGAACGCTAGGTTTTTTAAGTTCTTTAAAATGCTGTTTGGCATGTACATTTTTTTATTTTTTTGTATTTTGCACTTTTTTGTATCTTTGCTATATATGATATTATAATCTGATGTTCTTTTTTTTCCCCAACGAAAAAGTTGTAGACTTTAAGCCACAAGGGCTAGACGCTACCAGAAGCTAAAACTTCTTGTTTTGGCTAAATAATCCGGGGAGTTAGTTTTGTCTGTATTAAAAAAAAATTACATTGTTAGTTTTGCGCTAATTTTTTTTTCTAGATTATTGATTCGTATCATTGAGAGGAATCGGAAAAGGTAAAAAATTATATTCAAGACTATTTTTTTTTTTGAATTATAACAAAAATAATTCAAAAATCAGTCTGTTTTGGATTTTTTTTTCTCTTTATTCAAAAAAGTTTTAGTCTTGAACATAATTATTTACTCTTTAGATTCCTTTCATCGAGTTAAACTAATAATTCACAAAAACATCAACGCAAAATTAACAAATGCAAAATTTGTTTAAATACAGACAAAAATGGGGGCCAAGTACGAATTACCTCCGCGTGGTCTGGGGCTTTTGCGCATCACCTCCCTAACATTTAGAAATAACCAATTCACCCTTCTCCTCTCCCTCCTCTCTATTGTAGTGGAGACTTCCCTCTTCCTTCCCTTCCCTCGGTTTTCCTCCCCTTCTTGTTGCTCTTCCCACTTCCGGCGAGATCCTACTGGATGTATTCGGCTTTGGGCCCTAATAGTGAATATCAAGACGGTGTAGCACTGTTGTTCCTCTGGGCTCCTTTTTGGCCTTCCGGTGAGTTGAGTCGCCTCCGCTTTGGGCGGTGGCGTGATAGCTACTGTTTAGTGGCTATGGTGTGTTAGATTTCTTGGAAGGTTCCAACCTAAAACCAATCGGCTATAGGTGAAGTAACCTCTAGATTATATTAACCAAGCTTGGGTGACGTAGATAAGTGATGTGGGACAAAGTCCAACAATCCCTTTCACGTGCAACCTGGATGCCCGTGAATGTGCGAATTGAGCTGACCAGGAGATTTGCTTCGGGCGACAGAGACTTTCCCACGAGAGATGAGGCCACTCAAAACCTAACTCTGATACCATGTTAGATTTCTTAAAGGGTTTCAACCTAAAACCAATTGGCTATAGGTGAAGTATTTCTTCAAGCTTGGTTAATATAATCTAGAGGTTACTTGACCTATAGCCAATTGATTTTAGGTTGGACCCCTTGAAGAAATCTAACATGGTGTTGGAGCTATAAGATCAAGGCCCACTACTGTTTGGTGGCTTGCATTGTGGCGGTGGCGCATGTGGTTACCATTTGAGGGCGCGGCGGTAGAGGGTTGAATTTGCTGTTGCTGAGTTTTCTTTTTCCATCTTTTTAGGAGTGCCTTGCTGGGTTCTTGTATTGATTTGTCAGAGCTCAACCCTTGGATGTCGATGTCGTCACTTTCAGACTCCGCCTTTGTTGCTGCTGCTCAACATGTTGGTTTCCTGGCAGAAGGGGGAGGTATGGTTGACGTGCTGTAACGTGGTGGTTGTTGCGGTGGCGGCAGTGCTTTGCTTTTGGGGTGGCAGCGACAGTCAGATAGGTTTAGGGTTTTGGTTTCTGGGGATTGGGCTTGACCCAATAGGTGTATGGGCTTCGACCCTTTAGGTGTGGGCTTGGTCCCAATGGGTCTCTTTGGTTATGGGCTTCGACCCTTTGGGTGTGGGCTTTGTCTCAATGGGTGTCTTTGGTTGGTTCCTTACCAATTGAGAGTTTGGGTCTCGGACTGAGCACACGATTATTCTTAGCTTTGCTAGGAATATGATGTTGTTCTCTTTGTCCTATTAGTCTTTGTAATGATTTCAAAGATTAATGAAATTCTTTTGCTGTTAAAAAAATGGATTATTTGGGCTACTGGGAGAGTTTCTCTGGTTGTTGGGTGTTCGACGGCGACTGATTCAAATCTGCTTAGGATTAGGGTGATTGGGTGTGGGGCTGGGCTTGGCTCATCTTTGAGTTGTTGTAAATCTGGATTTGAGATCCATAGGTTTCTGGGCTTGGCCCAATGGTGACATCAGATTTCACATATTCTTGTAATTCTAGGAAAAATGGAAAAGTATTCATCAGAACACGCCCCTTTTACAAATTTGTGTGCTTCATTTTATGAATTTTTGATGTTCAATTAAGTAATTTTTTGTGTTGCTTTTTCAAATTTTTATGGTTGAAAATACTCCAATTTTTAAGGGTTCTTAGTCAACCTTGTTCGTAATTCTAAGCTTTAAGTTTATTGTTCTAAAGAATTTTTGAACTTTCAAGAGGTGGAGAGATTGAGACAATGAAGTCAAAGTCATTTTATTGGGAAAGACGGAGAACCCAAAAAGTTTCAACTCAATCCACACTAGAAATGAAAGATGTAAATGCAGATTTTTGTTTGAATTTTTGCTTGTTTTAGATGGTGTTTTAAAAATTTTTGAGTTTGGTTTTTGGGTAATGAATGTAGAGAGAAAATAAGGTAATAATTAAAGATAGTGGTAATGAGTGGAAAAAGATAGAGAGAGAGAAATGAGAATAATGATTGGATAGATGAAAGAGAAATTAGAGTAATGATTGAAAGTAGGGGTAATAAATATTTTTTGAGTTGGATTTTTTTTTTCAAGATACCATCCAAACAAGGTATTAGTAATTTAAATGCAGATTCAACGCCAAGAGAAAGAGAGAGAATATACCTATGATTGCAATCCGCTCACCCTTCAAAACGTTTTAATCTAATCGGATCAAGCTCATACTAAAATTTAGTTTGATTAGACATCAATAAACTGTTATAACCTTTTAAATTTCAAAATTTTTTTTGCCATAACGATAACAGGTGATATTATATTTGTGTAAGTCAAATTTCAGTTTGACTTACACAAATATGTACCATTCATATAGCCATCAATTTTCAATCAAATACAATTTTATGCAAAAATCATACCTAGTTTTCCACCCCCTCTTTTTCACAGTGTTAGCGTTAGTGGGTTAGTTATTAATGTTTCTATATAGCAAGCCAATGTTACTCTATTAACTTGAACATGAGACCTCTTCCAATACCACTTGGGCTAGAGCCCGGGTCTTAATCATGCTAGCTGAACCATATCACAAAAAAGGGCTTGTTTGTTGGGAGAATAAGAGAAGGAGATAAAGAAGAAAGGTGTTTGCCCAGTCTCCATCATCTTAACTCCTCATCCCCTTGGATTGTGCTTGGGGATTTTAATGCCATTAGGTTCCCTAATGAAAAGGTAGGGGGCATTACTAGCTGACCCTCCTATATGAATGAGTTCAACCAGTGCCTTTATGCCCTAGAGCTGGATGATCTTAGATTTACTGGTTGCTTCACCTGGACCTATAGGCAGGACTCTGCTAATTTTGTTAGCACCAAGCTGCATACAGTATTAGTCAATGAACATTGGATGAAGGCATAAAGCTGTTCTTCTGCACATTTTCTCTTATTATTCTAAGGCTGAGGCTTCTTTTATTTTATGCTCTAGCAAACCCAATAGTGATAGCTTGTTGTTACTCAAAAAACATTTAGCTTCCTTTTGTTTTATTGGATCATTAAGACCCCTAATGTTCCAAAATCCAATATTCAAGGGCTGCATACACATAATACAGATTCCAAGTAGAACTAGATAAGTAAATGGCAGAAAATGGAAGTATAAGAGTATTGCCCTGACAAAAGGATACAATTTAGATAATTCCCTTCCCTGTTCAAGGAACAAGAGGACTGCTTCTTGTTTGCTTCCTCAGTCTCTTCAAGGCAGACTTGGAAAGTGCTTTATTGGCATCCAATCCAACACTTTCCTTCTTGATTCCATTAGGAGGATCAGGGCTGGAAGAACTTTTGTCTCAGAAAGGATATTTTCCTTTGGAACCATAACCGAATTATGGTCATTCACTGCAGGAGTCAACCCATCCCTTAATGCATCAGTGAGGGTTTCTGTGTTGTTTTTTTTTTGGGTAATTTAGCTTGAAATTAAAAAGAGGTTAACCGAATGTACAGCCTACAAGGGGCATACCCCAGGAGGAAAAGAAAAAGAAAAGAAGAAGAGTGAAAAAAGTGCGATACCCCATGCACAATCCGCATGGAGAGTAAGATAAAGTAAGGAGTGCAACAAACATGCATAGAGATTTGATATCATACCCCATTGCACTATCCATCTGTAAGGAAGATAGCACAACGGGGCATGATAAACAATGAAGCGAAATGAATCGAAAAGAAACGACAAGGAAACTAACAATATCCTGGCACATCCCGCCAGACTAGGAAATAAGATAAGTAGTCATTGTAGAATAAGGAGACAACGTTGAACCATCACTGAATCATTGCCGCTGCAGAGCATTTTGGCATCGAGGGAAGGCTGTACAACAACTACAGAGTAACTAGGCACCGAGAGAGGCTCGGTCTGAAGATGACGGCATCCGACAGGAGGTCCAATTCTGCACACCACGCCAATCCATCCAGTCTAATACATTCTCATCCATAGTTCCAAATCTCGCTGGAAAACAACTTGCCCTCAACCAAAACTCATAGCCACAGTTCTCCAGAGATGGGATAAAAAGACCCAAATTCCAAAGCTTCAACGGAGCACAGGAGTTTCAAGCATAACACCCACTTTTATGGAACAGTACTGCAAAGGACCGGGCTCCAAGGGAGGCTCGATCCGGAGATGATGACATCCGACAAGGCTACCTCCCCAAGTACCTTGCACACCACGCCCATTCCAACCTGTCTAATACTCCCTCGACCAAGTACAAAAGGCTCACTATAACATAAAAGAGAGACAGAACAAGGGCCTCAAATTCGTTTGCCATTAACAGTGCATTACCACCGAATCATCTGGCAACCCATCAACAGTGCAAAACCACTGAATCAGCTGATCACAAACTGAGGCACACAAGACTGCAGACGGAACCAAACCATCCCTTTCAATCAGTGAAACACCACTAATCTAATAACGACAGTCACGGTCGCAGCCCTACTACACTAGAACAACGGCCCAAAGAAGCACAGAAACTTGGATTGAGAACAAGTCTAGCATAAATGCTAAAACCATAACCCCAGAATTGGGCAAAAAAAAAACCTGAGATCCTACTGCAATTACCAATCTATTGCATACCCATAACCGGCAACACACCGGGGCATATGCAACCAGTTTGCAGAAACCACAACCAGTTAATGTTCAAACTTAGATTTTGAATTCAAGATCCAGAGTTCATTACCTACAGCCATAGTTGCCGGAATTCCAAGAACCCCGCCACTCAGTCACTAAGTTCGGCGCACCCACCGCACCTGATCTTTGGTCCCCCGCCTCATCAGTCTCAAGCCCACCGCCGAATCGGCAGAAAACCCCACGAACCAAGCCCCCAAAGACCCACAACCACCCTCGCTGTTAGGCTGTCGAATGGTCGGAGCAAAGAGTAGACAGTGAGGGAAAAGGAGCAGAACGGCGTAGATGAACGGCCGTGAAAGTTGAGTCCGTATGGCGACTCCTCTGGTTCCCTCTAAGATCTGCTCCAGCGGTGAAGCAAATGTCTCCTAGGGATAGCCGCCCCACTTGAACGGATGATAAGCCCTTTAAATTACTGATAATAATTTTGATTTCAAACAACTTTGGAAGCCCTGCTGCAATTCTTTTCTCTGAGAACTGCTCCGAACGGAGAGAATATGGTGGACTGAACTGAGATACAGCAAGATTACCCCGAGCCTGTTGTGGAATTGGTCCATTGGGTGGACTGAAGAGATAGCCAGATTCGAGAGTGAATCCGACTACAGCTGTGATTGAACCGCCTAAATAATCGGCGGGTTTTGTATTAAAAGATTTGGTTTCTGGTGCCAAGCGAGCAAGCCCAGCCGAAAACCCACTTCAGCCAAGATCCCCTTTCTCTCACTTCGGTGATGACTGGAATTTGTTCCAAGGATAGGAACTCCAAGGTATTCGTGAAACCCAAACAAGGTTCCTGTGTGATTTAAAGTAAGAAACCAAACAACTGTTGGTGATTTCTTCAAAAATCGGAAGAAAAGCTAGGGGAGTGCATTCTCTCTCTAAGAATAGAGAGAGAAGCTCTCAACCCATGGTTTCTGTGTTGTTGAATGGGGAAGGTAATGTAAGTGGGTTGGGAGATCCCACTTCAACTGAAGCTACTGCCTTTGATTGCTGAGGCAAAGCATTTAATCCTACCAAAGCCTTAGGTCCTGATGGCTACAATGTTGGGTTCTTTAGGAAAGCTTGGCTTATCATTGGTCATGAAGTCACTGCAGTTGTCAAAGCCTTCTTTAGGTCTTGTCAAATGCTTAGAAGAACAAATTCTACTATTGTAGCTCTTGTCCCTAAAGTTCCTAATGCTTCCAAGGTTGGGGACTTTAGACCCTTTTCATGCTGTAATACTGTCTACAAGTGCATCTCTAGAATTCTTGCTAGAAAGCTGCAGGCCGCTCTTTCTACTTTAATTGACCTGTTCAATCAGGCTTTGTTAAAGGTGGGAGGATTGTTGATAATATTTTCCTAACCTAGGAACTTATGAGAGGGTATCATAAATTATCATCCTCTCCTGGATGTGCTATGAAAGTGGACATCATGAAGACTTATGACAATGTGAGATGGGATTTTCTTTGGGATACTCTATCTTCCATGAATTTCCATCGCACAATGATTAAATGGCTTCAAGCTTGTGTTACCACTGCCAACTACTCCCTTAGCATCAATGGGGAAGTCACGGGCTACATTCATGGGAAAAGAGGGCTCAGGCAAGGAGATCCCTTGTCCTCTTACCTATTTGTCATTGTTATGGAGATTCTCACTTGTCTCCTTAGGGAGAAATCCCTTCTCCCTGATTTTCATTATCACTGGAGATATGGAGCTACTAAGATTTTGAACTTGTACTTTGCTGATAATCTTATGATCTTTTGCAAGGGAGAATTGACATCAGTCAATCACATTAAGGATGTTGTCTCTGAGTTTTAGTGTATGTCAGGTCTCTCTCCTAGTCCTGGGAAGAGTAGCATTTATTTCTCTAACACAAGCACTAGGTTAGCTATTCTGGGTGTTTTAGGGTTTAAGGAAGGCTCTCTGCCTGTTCAATATCTTGGAGTGCCTCTCCTCTCCACTAAACTTAAGGCCTCTGACTGCCCAGTATCTAGTGGATAGTATTATTGCTAAAACTAAGTCGTAGACAAATAGAGACCTCACTTATGTTGGTAGGGTGCAGTTGATTAAGAATGTCCTCTTCTCCATGCAAACCTATTGGTCCTCTCTTTCATCATCCCTGAAAAGGTCATTAAGGAAGTTGAGTCAATCCTTAGGGGCTTTTCTTTGGACTAGCCCTGATCTTAGAAAATTTGGTGCCATGGTCTCCTGGGAACATCTATGCTCCCTTAAACAGGAGGGGGGGCTTGGTTTCAAGGCCATGCGAATAAGGCTATTATTGCCAAACACATTTGGTCCCTCATCTCAGGTGGGGAACAGTCCATGTGGTGCCAATGGGTTAAATCTTATTTAATAAAGAGGAGGAATTTTCGGATCTTGAAAATTTCTTGTGATTGCTCTTGGGTTTGGAGGAAACTCTTGAACATCAGACCTTTAGTGCAGCCCTTTATTTTTAGTGTGCTAGGTAGTGGCCAATCCACTTCTTTGTGGTATGATAACTGGCATCCTTTTGACCATTTAATAGACAAGGTCGGCCCCATAGTTACAATTGACTCTGGCATCCCTAGAGGTGCTTCAATGTCCCACATCATCCTCAATTCAAATTGGCTTTTCCCATTACCTGAAATGTGGAGCTTAATGAGATCAGAAGAACCTTGCCACTTCTAATTCCATCCAGATTGAGTGAGCCTGACTGCATTAGATGGACCCTCAATCCTAACGGCCAGTTTACAATTGCCTCCCTTTGGAACAAATTGAGAACTCCATTTCCAAAGGTTATGTGGCATAAATTGGTGTGGTATTCAGCCCACATCCCAAAATGTGGCTTTATCACTTGGCTTGCCTATTCAAAATAGGTTATCTTGGCAGGTAGGCTGGCACTTTTTGGCCTTAATCATTTTCCACAGTGCAGCTTCTGCTCTGGGAGTGAAAGCCATGACCATCTTTTCTTCAATTGTTCCATCTCTAAGCAACTATGGGACACTATCTTTTCCAAACTTCATGTTTCCTAGCCTCTAGATCTTGGACTGCTTGGGTCAATTTTCTCTCTAACATAAAAGGCAAGTTTATTAAAACAGTCATTACAAAATTGGTATTTACTGCCACTGTCTATCATGTGTGGATTGAGAGGAATATGAGGAAATTTCAAGGTAAATCTTGTTCTTGTGAGGTAGTTGTTCACAAAATCTATTCCATGGTTAGAGCAAGACTTCTTTCCTTATCCAATCTACAGTCATTTCAAGTAGACTGGGTTGTGAATGAGTGGAACATTAGTGGTCAATAATATAATCTGTTGGTGACTGATTTTGAAATTATCTCATGCATCTTACTTTCTTTGGTTCTGGTTTTGTTCTAGCTGGACAGGGAGCTATAGGACAATAATAAGGAAACTTGGTTGCTAATACTCCTACCTATAAGGTATTTTACCTTAATTTCATCTCATGATTATTTGCTGCAGCTGCTGTTGGTGATTCCAACTCTGGAAATTTCAGTTCTTTGCTTCTTCCCATTGGTTTGTGTGAACCATCATGTGTGAACCTGTAAGCTATGTGCTTGAGCCCCAAATTTCTTGAGAGTGGAGGTAAAAGTTAGTGGGAGTCCTTTTGGTTTGTCGTTTTCATACCAAAAATATAATTTATAAAACAGGGTATTAACAATTATCCTGAAGAATAGCAGTTAAGTCTGAGATCGTCCACAGAGAGTAAAAAGCTAAGTTGCAATACGTTCAATTGATTTCTAATTTAATTCTGAAAGGAAAAGGTTTGGATTTGAGTTGATTTGATTAAATTAAAAGTAAACTAGAAAGCAGATTAAAGGAGTTGTAACCTGATGCGAGAAGAGACTAGGGTTTCCGATTCAGTCTCCCCTTGTAACATAATTGTTTCAAAACCTAGGGTTCATATTCATCATTAAACTAGACCGCCATAGGGTAGCAATTCCTATCGATAATCCCCAAAAATATAATCAAGATTCGTACTATGTATAGACTATCTCAACACGGCACAGATCGTCTCATTGAATTTAACCACGGCACGACCCATCTGACGTTGTATAGTCTATCTTTTGACCTATCTCGAAATAGTAAAAACCATTGTGTGACAGGATTTAATATCACGAATATAAATACGGTGCAAAGATTGAAAGAATAAAAACATTCATAGAAACTATGAATTATCCAAGTCATACAATCAAAAGTTGAATATAAAACCCTAGAAATCTAACAACTACGCTACTTGGAAAGACCTCCTCATCACCCTAGTTAAGGGGTTTAGCCACTCATGGAATTGAAACAAATAAGCATGTAAGAACAGAATTCCATTGACAACTTAAAAGCTTTTGAATAAATAACAAAGAAATAAAACCCGAAGCTCCTATTGTCACTGGTTCGACCGTGATTCACAAATGTGGTCGAAGCGCTGCAATGACTAATGACCGCCTCCCCTGTTCGCTATTTCTGTCTTCCGTTAAGTGAAAAAGTCCCCCAAACAAAACCCTTTTCTTCAATATATAGTTGCCGGTGCACCGAGAATTGTATTTTTGCAGCCCAAGTCCTTCCACAAATTATAATTAATGGGCCCACATTTTCCAAAGTCCACCGTTTTTTTTTTTTTTTTGGTAAATTAGCTTGAAATTAAAAAAGGGTTAACCAAATGTACAGCCTACAAGGGGCATACCCCAGGAGGAAAAGAAAATGAAAAAAAAGAAGATTGAGAAAAGCGCGATAATTCATGCACAGCCCGCATGGTGAGTATAGTAATTTACGAAAGATGACAAAAGTACTATGTGAGCATTCCCTCGTTGCACTATCCATCTAAGCGGAAGGATAGTACAACAGGGTATGATATGAAGTGAAATGAGTAGACTATCATGAAAGCTAACTACTACTTGACACAACCTGCCAGGCTAGGAAATAAGATAAATAATTACGGTCCGAAAAGACCAAATGATAACCATCAGAGAAGACAAGCAGTCGCATAGCAAGTCGGCCCCAAGGGAAGTTGAACAGCTACTACAAAGGAACAAGGCACCAAGAAGAGATTCGAACCAGAGATGTTGGCATCCGACAGGGGGCCCCACCCTGCACACCACACCCATTCCATCCGGCCTAATACTTTCTCATCCAAGTCCAAAGGCTCGCCAGAAAACAACCCGCCATCAGCCAATTACCAAACACCACAGACTCCAAAGATGGGATAAGTAAACCACGATATTAAAACTCCAACCGAACCAAGAGCGACAAGCATAATACCCACTTTTAAAAGAACAGCTACCACAGAGGAACTAGGCACTGAGAGGTTCGAACCAGAGATGACGGCATCCGGCAAGGCTACCTGCCCAAGTACCCTACACACCACACCCATTCCATCCAGACTACTACACCCTCAACCTAATCCCCTAGGCTCGCCATAATCTAAAAGAGAGACAGAAAGAGGAACCCAAAAGTGGCCACTCGAACCGCAGATGAAACCAAGCTGCCCCTTTCAATCAGCGCACCACCCCAATCTAATCAAAGATAGCCCGCAAGGCTACCCCTTTCGATCAAAGCACAACCACCAACCTAGTCGAAGACAGCCCAGACGCACCACACTACGCTAAAGCACCAGGTTACCAGAGTCAAAGAATCATGGGATATGGAGCTTCACAACAAGTTGCACAGCATTTGAGCCCCAAATTGGGCAAGGAGCCCAGTATCTAAATTGGCCAAGTCATAGTGACAAACCACACTACTAAGTGAGACAGTACACTAGCCTAGTTCACTGGCCCATAAGCGAATCCAAATACTAACAGACACTGGGCCTTAAGTCCAGCAACAAATCCAGTATTTGAAGCCATGAGTAATGTGTAATATTTTGCATCCAATTTAGACTGCAATACATAGATCCCTACCATTTATCGGCTGGGTGTGGCACCGTCCGACGACCAATAGGTCAGGATAAACTCCCTGAGGGAAATCCTCCCACCACTACACCTTCAAACGCTACAACCAATTAGAGCTTTGGGTGACCCACCAGAATAATCGGTGGGCTTGTATCAACAGATCTGGATTCTGTCTGGTACCAAGCGACAAAACCCAGCCGAGAACCACTTCAACCTGCTGTCGGTTACTGAGACAATCGGGCTATGGTTCGATATGATTTGAACTGATTTCAAGAACCCAGAATGAGAACCCAATCGGCATGATTTGACCTGAGAGCTAAGATCGCCGCCCTAGCTAACCCCATCGGTTTGGGGAAGTAAGGATATAGCGGCTGTAAGAACCAGTGGCTGGGACTTCCGGCGCGGCTGAATGGCCATACATCAGCCAGACAAACCCACCTCAAGTGCTAACCATTATGAGTCTGTTGGTGAGAGAACCCACCTTCGAGTGATGAAAGATGATGATGATGTCGTACGGAGTCTAGGTCCCATTCGGCTAAGATGAATTAGATTTTCGGTGCTAGAAAAGAGGATTTCCACTGTGAGAATATTGAAGACCCACGGCTGGATTGTTATGATTTTGTACCGATTTGAGCTTTGTTACCTCAAGATCTGAGCTAGGGTGAATATACAGGGTATGGGGAGTGCATTCTCTCTCTAGGGAAGAGAGAGAAGCTCTCAACCCGTCGTTAAGTCCACCGTTTTGTCACAAATCATGGCAAATATATGGCCCAATTCCCAGCCACAAAACCACGTGCAAGACTATGCTGCCAATTTTCATTATAGCTACGAATTTAATCCAGTGCTTCCCTCTTCCGTTAATCTAGTGTACACTCAGTCCCATATTTTCATTAATTTCAGCGGCACCGGCTTTGCATTGACACCGAGTAAAATATTATTTTGTGTTTTAGCTCCAAACGTTATTCATCGGCTTAGAGAGTCCTGAAACATAATTAACAAGAATCAAACCCTAAGTAGCACACTAAATGGACATAACAAGCCTAAGTTAGGGGGCGTAAATAGGCATATTTGCCCACCTATCACCTTTTGTGTGGGAGAGTCGAGGGAGTAAGGGTCCTCCCTATTGCTTTTAGGATATTGGTGAGATAGGCTTCGAGGGAGTAAGCAGGGAAGCAGATAAAGCAATAGGACTGTTTTGGTTCATTTCTTTTCTACTACTACTATGAGATTGGTAGCCTATTCATTTTTCTGGTGCCAGCTTTCTTTTACTGCTAATATTTTATGGAGTTGGTTGTTTGGAGCCTTTATCCTCCATTGCATTCCTTGCTACACTACTATTTTGGCTATAAGTGTTTTCCACTTGGTTTTGTTTCTTTCCTAGCCTTGGGGGGATGTCCCTTGGAAATTCAGAAGGTTGGTTTTGTTGGTGGATGCTATCCTCTTTGTTAGATTATTGCGCTGCACTCAAGTGTGATTTCTAGTGCTTAATTCAAGCTGTGTGAGCTGTTATGCATCATATGCTTGGTACTTGAAAATCTGGAATCATATACCAATGAGGGGCTTCAATACTTTGTGTTGGTTGTTGCTATGCTATACTGCTATTCTCTATATCATGTTGAAGCTGCTGCTGACCAGTATTGTGGCTCCCTATTATGCTTGTTGCTACTGTTTTGCTAATGCTACTGCTGTTTCCTATGGGTGCTGCTGTCTTGCTGTTATTTTCTGTCATGGCAGCTATTTTTCATGTCAAGATGTTGTATTTTTCTGTTGTTTTCCCTATGGTGTGTCAAGATGTTTTCCTATGGTGCTCCTCACGGCTGCTGGCCTACTCTAGGCCCTGTTTTTATGAGCATCTTGTTGCTATTTGTGTGTAGCAGCAGTCTGTGAGGTGAAGCTCTAGGTGTTTACTCTGTTGCTGTTGTTTATGCTTGTTCTGAACCTGCCCAATGGATGGAAAACAACATGTCTTATTTACCTTATGTTGCCATTTGGCTTAGGCAAATTTCTGGTTATTTTCCTTTTAATTTTCTTTTCCTCCTAGGGTATTGTAGGGGTTCGATTTGTTGGGACCTAGATCACGTTCAGGGTTTGGTTCCTTCCTTCGCAGCTCCAGCTCCCGGACCTGCAGCAAGTCACTAGGGCTTCAACAGCCCAGTGACCCTTCGACGATCAAGTTAGATCTCAGGGGTGAAGTTTAGGTCTAGGGTTAGGGAAGAACTGTTTACCTCTTGCAATGAGCATCCCTTTGTATTTATAGACCTAGGTTTACTTAGCCTTCAAGCCAACGCGAGAAGCGTGCGCTCGGGTAACCGCCTCGAGTGTCGTCATATGTGACGAGAGGAGCAAAGCGGTTACTGAGCACATGGCCAGACCTGATCCTAGTGATTCCCGCTACCACGTAATCACCATGGGACCCATCTGGTGTAACTACTTCCTCCAGGTGGCTTCGGGAGCACCGAATCAGAAGCACGTCCTGCTGGCATTCACCGAACGTTATACTGAACAAGAAGTCGGTGACCTTGGTTCTGTACACATGGCTCAGTCACCGAGACGGGGTACCGAGGCCACCACAATATCCTCTCAAGTCTCTGAAGCCTCGCACCTCCGCTTTAGGGACTTGACTCCTTTCACGAGCCACCATGCTTCTAATCTTCTCCATATGGGCCACCGAAAAGTTGAGTGACTTCGGCAGATTCCAATCCGCTAGCCTCGGCGCTGGAGCCACGTGTCAAACTTCACCGAATTGTTAGAAGATGATAGCTGTCTCAGCACGTGCCGTGTCAGCTGATTGGTACGAAACGTCGGTTCAGGAACACGTGTCAATATGCCAATGGGTCAGCCTTCCGGCGCTCTGACCTTACTATCACAAGGAGCGGCTCATACTTGAGAAATGCTTTTGGCACAGTTCGAGCCATTACACCATTTGATGCACTTCATCCTTGAATTCGACTAGTGTCGGAGTCTCAACTGCAGTTGTCGCATTATCGAAGTCGGCAGATCGACCGCTAAAAGGGATGCCTATCAGACTCCAGTTCTGGGATCAAATTGGAAGGCTTATCGTCTGCTGGAAATTCTTTCTCAGAGCCCTAGATACTGGCCGTCCGATGAGGACACTTGTCAGAGATCCAACGGCTCGGGGCACGACGCTACGTTTCCCGCGTAGCTTTTCGCCTCTCTCAATATAAATAGGCAAGACAGAGGTAGAATGGTCACTTCTCCTCTGCTTCAAAGACGAACCGCCGCCGCCGTTTGCTTCCAACTTTTGATCGAGATTTCGAGCGTTTTGGACGCAGATCACCGCACGAAGTTGAGGTATGTTGATCTCCTCCTTTTAATCTTCATGTTTTGATTATTTTCTTCAAGTTTTTCATCACTTTTAGCATGCATTATGGCTGAACCACCACTCCGCCGCTTCTGGCCTGCGGCGGCGTTGGAAATCTCCGGCGCTGTTCTTATTTCTCCCGAAGGCCAAATTCTTCTCGAGGCCTAAGTTCATCTCGAGGCCTATCTTCATCCTGAGACCCTAGGAAAAGTGTCAGACCCACAGGGACCTTTCCCAGAGAGGGGTGCTCTGATTATAACCGAGGCTAGTAGATTCCGAGGAGCAATGACCATCCTGTCCCTAGCGCTAGGTCATCTTGCTTTTCCCTGAGCACATAGCTAACGGGTTTTTGCACATCCTCTTCTTTGCTAGGTAGGGGCGAATGGTCATCGAACTCTCCTCGGACAGTTCCAGTTGTTTAGGATCTTCTCTCGTCGGACAGTTCCAGTTGAAACACTCTACCGTGCGGCAGTCAAGTGTGCCACACGGTAGAGATAAGTGGGATATTGACTTTATTATTTTTTTTTTTTGCAATTGCTCAAACCATTTAAGCCCAAAACTGGTACGAGGAACCAGTTCTGAACTTAATGGCTTCTCCCTAGATTAAAAAAAAAAAAAGACAAGTAGTGGATGAAAGATTTATACCTCTTGGAGCGAAAACCTTTCTTTGGATAGTTGTGATTGAAATGCTGGCCTTTGGTGTGAACTTGGGTGAGCAGGTGAGCTTTGATATAATGCAGTGACAAAACGTGAGGCTTGGTTTTGAATTTTTGGTGGTTTTGAAATAGTTTTGGGTTTGGCTTTTGAAGTGATTTTGTGTTTTGAAGGTGAAAAATGGGTTGCTTTTTTTGAAATGGCAATAGGCAAGGGTATTTGTAGAGTGAAAATGGCTTAGGAATCAAGCAAACGTGGTCTGCATGCATTTTTAGCCGACATTATGTCCACCGTACGGCACATAAACTCTACCGTATGGCACATCCCAACCGACTTAAGTTGAAGCGGTTAAAAACTCTACCGTACGGTAGAAATATGTCTACCATACAACACAGTTGACCACCATACGGCATAGTTGACCACCGTACGGTATAGGTGACTGCTCAACAGGCCGAACTTCGCAAGGCCGCCCCGGACACTCCCGAACTCTGTTTTGGGTGTTCTTTGGACTGTTGGAAAACTCGTTAAGTCTACTTTCTAACCCAAGTGGTTTGGATAAAAATAATTTTGTACATCAAAAGATATGACGATTTTACCCTCAGGTAGTCGAAAAAGAAGTCATTTTGGCAAAATCCTTGTATCTCCCTCATTTCAAATCGGATTAAGGCTTACTATATAGCAATAAAGAGGATTTTGAATGTACTAAAAGATGGTGGACTCCAAACATAAAAATAAGAAAGTTTGATTTAGGGCTGAAAGCAGACGAAACCGAAGAATGATGGTGCCACGATGGCTAAAACATGTACTCACTCACTCTAAATGTCACTTTGGTACTCTCAAACCTAGTTCTAAGGTGTTTTCTCACCCTTTTGATTAAAAGGGCATTGTTTGAAGCTTTCAAGGCACGTTTTCATTATTGGGAAGTTTATCGGCCACTTGTCTATGGTTTTCGAAAGGTAGCACTCCAAAAGGTTTATATCAATCCAAATGTTTAAATCATTCTTTGTTTATCATCAAAGGGGACTTAAAAGGTGTCCGGGATTTCGAAATTGGGGTGTCTACACTTGGCGGTAGGAAAAATATGGCTGAGCCAAAACCTCTGCTCTCAATTTATTGTACATCACATCATCCTTCAGAATCTGATATGCTTGATGTTACTTCCGGATATAATTCTTTATGCGGTGACACCAGTTGCTTTTGTTTCCCTTCCTCGACAACCGCGGAGTCCTCAATCACCTTCTTCATGTCGTGCTTGATGCTTTTTTCAGCTTGCCATTTGAGTCTCCCTTGGTATTCACGTTCATCCCAGGGTTTGATCTGACATCCTCGTTGAGTATAGCGGCCATACGTATTGAAACTCATACCATATGATCCTGACAAAGAAGAGCTTGACATCCTACAATATTTGATGCGAAAAATTAATAATTTTGATGCAAAAAATTAATTATGTCGTCACAACAATTTTATTTCCGTAATCGATCGTGTGCGTCCGTACCCGACAAGTGATTTACAAGTGTGTGCGTGTGTTGCACAGGACCCAACCCTTTCCCCAATATTTTTTCGGCAAAGAAAACATAATCTCTAATCTCCTCCTTGATTCCCTCACAACTAAACAACAAATAATCCAAAACCCATTTTATATCCCCTCCACTAGCGTTCAACCCGTTCTATGCACGGGTAAAACTAACTCGTTCTAGCATTGTGCCCATTCGATGCACGAGACAATTAATAAAAGTAGGTTCGTACGGGCACAAAGGTTAGTTTTGCTTGTGCATAGAATGGGTTGAACGCTAGTTTATTAAAAAAAAAAAATGGTAGCATGTGAATATTAAACACAATTACTGTTATTCAAACTATATGGTGACAATTAAAGAAACAACTCTTGAATTTAACCAAGTAAGTTGATTTCCTCTTCGTTCAGTTCAACCGGACCCCAACTGCATTTCTGCCACAATGTCATTTTTTTAACCCCGTATACAAATGTAGTGTTTTTTTTTTTAGGTAAATCAGCTTGAAATTGAAAAAAAGGCTAACCGAATATACAGCCTACAAAGGGCATACCCCAGGAGGAAAAGAAAGACAAAAGAAAAAGAGTAAAGAAAATTGCTAATGCCAAAGGCTACATGGTCTATAAGGTGTTAATTGTTTCCAATCCATCTAGAAGAGGGAAGGAAAACAACGCCCTAACTTTGGGTACACGGTCCACCCTAACAGCATTATCAATCTATTCAGCTTCAGCATCAAACAAGAGCACACTACAGTAGTATAGCAGTCAAAGTAGTTAGGTGCAGCAAAGTAGTAGCGAACACCATATCAGAGAATAGGTGCAACAGCAATAAAAGTAGTTAGAAGCTATCGTGCTTGGAAGTGCCAGATTGCTGTCCATCATAAGTGAGTTCTCAGTAGCCATAGACTGGACCTGCACTTCACGGAACAAGGTTGAACAACAGCAGTAAACCGTAGCAGCAGTAGTAAATCGTATGAAAGCCATAACAGAAACAGCAACTGTACAGCAGCAAAATAGAAGTATTGCAATAGCCGACGGAAATAGTAGCAGCAACCACAGCAAACAGCAGCTACAGCCTTAACAGACAGCCACTTAATGGGTCAAAAAACTAAACAGCAGCTTCAGAAACAATTCAGGACAGCAGCAAGACTAATCTAGGGCATTTGAGACATGGAGTATTGAACATATCATAGTGAAAGATAAAGATGGCAGCTGCTGTAGCAAAACTGTACCAGCATGTAATTGAAGCAAAACAGCAACAACCATTACAGCATTGACAACCGTGGCTAGCAGCAGCCACACATCAACTAATTACAAAATAGGTAAACCAGTTAGGGACAGCCCCCTAGAAAAGCTTAAACATTCCTAGGGACAACCCCCCAAGGATAGGTCAAAAGAAACCCATTAAGACTTCAAACCAGTAGCAATCAAATCATTATAGCTGCAACTAACAAACACAACAGATTGCAGTCATAAGATACATCATTTGTGTTGTAGACAACCATAACAAATCAGCACCACAACTATACCAGAACAGCTGCATCCATTATAGCAGTAGATCACTAATCATTATACAGTCCATTAAAACAGAACAGAAACAGAAAACAGAAAACAGTGAGTAGCCACTTAGCAATCCAACTCACTAATTAGGAACCACAAAAGATGCCAAAGCCTGTCCATGTCTGGTATCACACAAGGACCAGCAACTTAGAGTACAGATGAAGAATGCCTTAAGAACAAGGACACTCACATAGAGAACCAATCTGAACCACCAAAAGGTAACCATATCTGCTCATCTTCTACTCCCTCAAAGCCTAACTCATCGCTAAAAGCAAAAGGGGAAACTTCAACTCCTTCCACTCTCCCTCACAAAATGACTCCCACTAAATATTACCTCCTCTCACAAGGAAGGAAGGAGCTCAAACACTCAATGTATGGGTACACACATATGCTGGGACACTCATCCAACCAAAGCTGAAGAAAACCAGATTCCCATTTAGAACAAAATAGATGTACCATCATAGTGGCACCGGATATCTGCTATTCAACTCCTGCTCAAAGATAGGTTTTGGAAAACAAATTCAACTCCAAATCAACTTTAAACAAGCAACATAGGAGATTATTCCATAATTATACCCCATTCTCTAATAAATTTGGAATCATGAGAGCCTATGGGCAATTTGGGTAGAGACAGAAGTCTACTTTTTACCATGTTATAGATTTTGTGAACAATAAACGTCCCAAGTGCTAGCAGAACTTTGAAACTTCCTCATATTCCTTTCAATCCATATGTGATACACTGTAACAGTGAATATCAGTCTGATAACAACACTCTTAAGAGATTTTCCTTTAAAAGCGGATGGTGAGAGATCCAATCTGCCCAAGACCGGGGAAACCACCTTTCATCTATTCTTGCTAAATTAGCAATCCAAACTTGTGTGGAGAATATACAATTAAAGAACAAATGATCATGGCTTTCACTGCCAGAGCAGAGGCTGCACTGAGAAGAGGATTTAAGCCCAAAAAGAACAAGACGATCCTCTATGGAAAGCCTACCTTGGATGGCAATCCAAGCAATGAAGCTGCATTTTGGGATATGACCAGAAAACCAAACAGTTTTATGCCAGGTCACTTTGGGAAATGGCTGCCTCAGTTCCTCCCAAAGAGAGGCAATGCTAAATTGTCCATTTGGGTTGAGAGTTCATCTAATTTGGTCCCTTGCATCCCTCAATGGGGGAAGCTGACCTCTGACTTTGTTCAATTCCCAAGATTGTGTGACCGGGAATGCCCAAGCAGAATTGAGAATTATTTGGGACACCTTGGCGTTCATTGGGAGGCCAGAATCATACACAATTCTGGGACCAAGCTTGTTCAAAAATGGACCTAGGCGGTGCCAATGATCATGCCACATGGATGTGATATCCCCATTGCCAATAATATGACGTATGAAGGATTGAATGGTGTTTCTTAAATTAAGTAACTTCCTCCAAACCTAAGAGGGATTACTTGGCATCCTAAGACTCCAAAAGTTCCTTCCCTTTGATAAATAGGATTTAACCCATTGACACCACATTGATTGCTCGCCCCCTGAAATCAAAAACCATATACGCTTAGCAACCGCAGCCTTATTCCAAATCGCCATAGATTTGAAACCAAGACCCCCCTCTTCCTTGGGAGCACAAAGGTGTTCCCAAGCAACCTTAGCCCCAGTTCTTTTAAGGTCAGGGCCGGACCATAAAAAGGCCCTAAGGATAGACTCAACTTCCTTAATTACCTTTTTAGGTAAGATGAACAGGGAAGACCAAAATGTTTGCACTGAAAACAAAATGTTCTTTATAAGCTGCACTCTCCCAACATAAGTAAGGTCCCTTTAGTCCAACATCTAGTTTTGGCAGTGATACTATCTACCAATCTCTGACAATCGACAGCCTTGAGTTTAGTAGATAGTAATGGGACCCCCAGATACCTCACAGGGAGGGAACCTTCCTGGAATCCAAGTTCTTGCAAGATAGTTCCCTTAACCCTCCCATTAACACCAGAAAAGAATATGCTACTCTTCCCTGGGCTAGCGGAGAGACCAGAAAGAGCCTCAAACTCAGCCAAAGCATTCCGGATGTGTTTGATAGATGGAATCTCTCCTTTGCAAAATATCATTAGATCATCTGCAAAGCAAAGATTAATCAACTGATTATCTTTACATCGCCAATTGGAATTGAAAATCAGGGAGATGAGATTTCTCCTTAAGCAAGGTTGTTAATACTTCCATCACAATAACAAAGAGATATGAGGACAGAGGATCCCCTTGCCTCAGTCCCTTCCTACCTTTAATGTGACCAGTCACTTCTCCATTTATACAAAGTGAGTAATTTGCAGTGGTTACACATGCTCGAAGCCACTTGATCATGGTAGGATGAAAGTTCATTGCAGAAAGGACATCCCAGAGAAACTCCCACCTAACATGATCATATGCTTTCATTATGTCAACCTTCATGGCACACCTAGGAGAAGGTGAAGACTTGTGATAACCTCTCATGAGTTCTTGAGTGAGGAATATGTTATCTGCTATCCTCCTACCTTTCACAAATCCTGATTGGACAGGATCTATGAGTAGAGGAAGAATAGATTGCAAGCTCTTGGCTAAAATCCTAGAGATGCATTTGTATATAGTATTGCAGCATGATATGGGCCTAAAGTCCCCCACCTTGGAAGGGTTCTGGACCTTAGGGACAAGTGCTACAATGGTGGAATTAGCTGTGGTGAGCAATTGTCCAGACCTGAAGAAGTTCTGGACAGCTGAAGTGACCTCATTCCCAATGACAGGCCAAGCTTTCCTAAAAAACCATGCATTGTACCCATCGGGGCCTGGGGCCTTAGTGGGATTAAGGGACCAAAAGGTCTCTTTGATCTCCAAATCTGAGATAGGAGAGACCATATGATGACTTTGTTCAAGACTAAGTTTATTCCTGATTAATTGCCCAACTCTATTTGGTCCCAAATGAGGTGTGGAGTGGAAAGTACCTAATAAAAGCGTATAAAAGTTAACAAACTCCGACTTGATAACCTGAAGATCATGAGTGATAGAACCATCACTAAGCTCTAAACTTGTTATTTTGCTTCTATTCCTTCTATTACTTACAGCTTTAAAGAAATAGGAAGTGCATTGATCTCCAAGTTTCAACCATTGTATGCGTGAATTTTGCTTGGCTATACTGTCCTCAGCCCTAAGCAAGGTGACATATTGCCTGTGTATCACCCTCTCCTGTGCTATGGCAGAGCTATGATTAGGATGAGATCCTATAATAGTTTGGATGTTTTCTAAGTCCTGCCTCATGGCACATACCCTCTCCGAGATGCCACTGAATTCAGCTTTATTAAGTTGCTTCAGTTCATGTTGAAGATGTTTGAGTTTCATACACACACAAAACATAGGATTGCCAATAACAATTGACCTCCAAACCCTCTGAACAATTGCCAGGAATTGTGGATGATCAGCAAGGAAGTCAAAAAACCTGAAAGGCTTAACTAACTTCCTTGGATTAGGCTGAACATATACCACAACAGGAGAATGGTCCGAGATACCAGGAACCAAAAAATGAGCGGAAGATAGAGTAAATGTTTTCATCCACGGCTCATTCACTAACACTTTATCAAGTTTAGAGGCCACAAAATGAAGAGGGACCTGTTTATTTGACCAAGTGAATAAGTATCTGGAGAACCTAAGGTCATCCAGTTCAGAGGTAAACAAACAGTGATTGATGTCATCCATGTGTGGTGGCCACTGAGGAATACCCCCAACTTTCTCCCTAGGATGTCTAATAGCATTAAAGTCACCCAGGACCACCCAAGGTGAAGAGGTCCTGAACTGAGTTATACATTGCCATAAAGACCTACGATCCAAAATAGAATTTGCCCCATAGACCATGGTGACCAAAAAGAGAGTACTCCCATCTTTGGGTTGAACTTCATAGTGAATGAATTGGTCAGACTGTCCTAACACAGTAAGAGAAAATACTCCAGGGTCCCAACCCACAAAAATCCTCCCTAAAGCCGACTGGGAGTAATTATTCACAAAACTCCAATTAGGGCAAATGTATTGAGTGATTCTGTCTGCCCAAATTGCCTTAATTTTATGCTCAATAAAGCCAACTAGATTAAGTTTATTAGAGCTCACAAAAGATTTAACTTCTTTCTGTTTAATGGGGTCATTCAAACCACGAATGTTCCAAAACCCTAGATTAAAGGCTTGTAGAGACATACAGAACAATATCAAATAGAAGCAAAAGATGCAGAGATTGAAAGAATGATTAAATTATTCCTAACTTGAAGGACTGATTAAATTCCTTCCATTGCTGAAGGAACTTAGTGACTCCTCCTTAGCTTGCTTCTTTAAGCGCTTTTTAGCAGACTTGGAGAGGAACTTATTGAAGCCAGCGCTTCCTTTGGAAACCAGATCAGCAGCTACCTTGCTGACCCCAATATCTAACCGATCAGGTGGCTCATTGGCTAGTGAGGACTTGAGCTCATAATGAACTTTAGACAGGGAGGTTGCTGTCTTGATACTTTGATTCAATACCCTTCCCTCTTGATTGCTACTCACAACCCCTTCTAAGACATCTAGAAGCTCATCTTCGGAATCACTGAGCTCTTCCCCAATGGAGCCATTCACTGCTAAAGTCAAAATAGCCCTCGAGACACATGGTAGAGATAAGTCTGCACCGTCTCGAACCTCCAACAATTCATCCTCAGACCCACTAAGTTTCTCTACTGGATTCACACTAGATTCCTTTGCTCTGCTCTTTTGTTGAGGACCTAATGTAGAAGTCAAATCTGGGGGGGTGCCCATCGGCGTTTGCTTTTGCATAGTATCCACCAGAACAGCCTGTTGTTTTCCATTGCCTACTTGAGTCCATTCTTGAGCTGTGTTTATGAACGGGGTTGAGGAGGTGGAGGGTTTTTTTGGCACACTGCAAAGTGGGATGTCCAAACACATGGCAAAGCTTGCACATAGGTGGGAGTACTTGATACTCAATAGGGACAACTACAGATTCCCCTTCCACAATAACTGTAACCTCGTCTGGAAGTTCTTGTTGAGCACTTACCTCAATACAAATTCTAGCTTTTGTGGATTTGGTTTGGAGAAGGCCAGGTTGCCGAGCCGTTTTGGCAGTGGCTTGGTCTACATGTAGAGGCCTTCCAACTGAACTAGCCACTCTACTTAAACAGTCCTGATTCCAAAGCTCAAAAGGCAAATCATGGAATTTCACCCACGTTGGTATTTTAGTCGGCTGCTCCTTGGCGGGCTTCATCATCCGATGCATTCTTGAGTACCAAGTATTTTTGAGAGAAAAAATAAGGGCCACCTTCAAGTACTTGTATTTTGGCATGCTCATCCCTGAATTCAAATAAATAAGACCCAGCTACATCGGATTTGACTGCCACAAAAAGATCTTTCCATTGGTTTCGTGCAGTGGATAGAAGAAGAGGATAAGCCATCCTCCCATCAAGGAAATGGCCTACCAAATACCTATTCCATTTACCCACCTCAATCAATTCCAAATCGATTTCCACTAGAGCTTCCTTTCCTTGTTGAAGGTCTGGAAAATAGTCTAGCTTCATTTCCATCGATGGGCTGTGTGACTACAGAAGAGAAGCCCAATTCGTAGGCTTAGGTTTAGCTTGATTCTGGCCTGCATTGGGATTGGAGTTAGGTTTCTGGGTTTGAGGTCTGTGAGGTTGGATTTCGATGGTAAAATGATTAACCTGGGATGCTAGAACAGACGACCTTCTAGGTTTAGTATCGGCATCGTCAGATCCCATATTGGGATCCCCTTCCAGGTACGGGGTGCCTCTGGCATTGATTAGAGTTTTTGGATTAGGGTTTGAGAGTACCTCTTGTTGTTGTTGTTGATGATGAATGAGGAGAAGGTTGTTGATGACGAATGAGGGGAAGGTTGTTGATGATGAATGAGGAGAAGGTTAGCCGCTTGCTCCTCTGCTTCCCGCACAAGTGCCTCCTCAAATACTTGCTGCAATTTCCTTGAAGGACTAGGGTTTTTTGCTGGTTTAGGGCTGAATGGCCCAAACCTAGTTGAAGATGTCGCCTGATTTGCATTTCCGAGAGTGGTTCCCGAGTTGAAACTAGTTGAGATGTTCGTCCGATGGATTTCAGAGATTTGTTGTTTAGGGCTTTCCATGAGTGGTACTTGTTTTCGCCTTAGATCATTCAAATCCAGAGCTTTGATACCCAACCCTTCCGCCATTGAAAGTGTACCGTCAGCCATGGATCTCACTGTTTCTCCATGGCCATGTCAGAGATCGCCCTATTCGCCTCTCATGTCAGAGATTACAAATGTAGTGTTGTTTGAGAAGTCTCCAAATGGCTATTTTTAATTTTCCAGAATTGTGGAATTTTCTTAATTGAACGAACATGTTGAAAACCGACTGCAAAACGCGTGCTTTAATTTCCACCCCCACCCCGACGGCCTGCACCCTCTCCCCCTGTCCCCACTCCATAACTGAACACTTGAATACTTCAACTCTTTTAAAGTTGTTTGTCTTTGTTCGTAGTTTATGCTTCCCGTGTTTAGTTTATGTTTTAATCTCCTCTCAATATTTATGCTCTCATTTGTTTTCTTAATTAATCTGATGCACACAGAGATATAAAACGCTTCTAGCTCTTTCCTGCCTCAATTACCCTAGGTTGCCACAACGTAGCTTACAGCATTTTCCTTGGGTAATTTGTACATTTACAGATTGAGAAATCCGTGATTCAGCTTTCGTCACGGATTTAGTGAATAGACTTGGGGTAAATATAGCAATGTTTAGTTAGCCAAATACTTGGGCAAACCTACCTTAATTTTTTTCAAGGAAAATTTGTGTACTTTGCAATTTTGTTGTTGTTGTTATGTTACTTTTTTTTTTTCATCCCATCAAGCCTGGAGGTATCATATAGCAGTAATTGGTTGTGGCAGGTTTGAGGTTTTGACCAAGTTCGAAGGCGAGGGGTCAATTTTACGCCGGAGTGACCGACTGAAATGCAGAACGTGGGATAATTCTCTCTCCTCCTCTTCTATGCACATCGACCTTGTGGTAAAGACCATGTATATAAATTGACCTTAAGTTTTTAGTGCATAAAATTTATTTGAAAGCCAATCGAACACCCAATAAGCCTATTAAGATAAACTGACCCAAGTCAAAATGAGCCAAACTAACATGTAAGGTTAGTAAAGTCATGAGAATCAATATCTTAAAAAAATTGACTCAATATCGTACATGTAATATGTTCGTTTAAGTTCTTTGCCAATAAAAAAAAAACATGTAAGTTTAAATTTTCACTATCAATTTTTTCAGTTTGTCCTTTTTACACACCCAATAAGCCTATCAAAATTTCAAAATTAACTGTCACGCCCTCAATTTTTAACATTATAAAATAATACATTTTAATTAAAGAACCTCGCATAACATGCATATTACCCAAAGAGTTCCCATCTGTCTTAATTTTACAAACAAGTCCCCAATGTTTAAATGGATACAACCTTGGCACCACGGCCCTAATCAAAATATTACAAACGATTAGTCAAAAGGATTGAAATGATAAGTAACAAATACATCTCTGTCAAAATAAAGTTTATACAAAGATGCTTAAGTAACTACATGAGGTTTGCTTCCAAAAAGTCTTTCATTCCCAAGCACACATTGCTTACGAGCTATTGTCTAGCGTTTTGACCTGAAAAGAAAGATTAAGTTGAGCTGCACTAGCCCAGCAGGAAAATCTTTACCAATCTTATATGCAAATGTGATGATATGGGCAAGAGAAGGAAAATAGGAGGATATAGCTCAACGACAAAATACAATCGACTCAAAGATGTGTCAAACATTCAAGGCGATCATCCTAAGATATGCTACAATCACATTATGCCATAAGGTTCACAATATTCAAGCAAAAAAAACATCTTTGACACGACTCACTATCCCATATCTCCACCATCGACATTTCCACCCCTTGCGTTGTCGTATAATTCCACGAGGGTCACCGTATTACCACCACTAGCGTTACGGTGTACACCAACATCTAAGGTCACCGTATTACCACCCCTTGCGTTACGAGACCATATAAGTCTTCGTATTACCACCCCTTGCGTTACAAGACTTCCTAAATTGACCACCGACCCAAACAACTATTTCCTCACTCAACCTACAAGTTAAAGCTTTCTCAGAACCTCATACATTCATGAAATACGTCATGACATGCCAACAATATCACAAATGTGCCACAAACATTCACAAGCAATCATTCATTCGCAAGTTGCATCTTATTGAACTTTTAACCAAGTAAACTATTATCCATTCCTTACTAACGGAAGGCCAACGGATCACAAATAACGTCCACGTATCATAGGAAGCCATAATGACAAAACAATAATCATTGGGATAGCCAAAGGAGGTTGGGAGTTTGACACACCCCCACTCTAACAGTCATAACTTTCTGTGTACAGAGTTTTTAGGTGATTTTGGTGGCAATGGAAAGCTGACTTCAAGACCTTCGAAATCAATATAAAATTTGCATGAAACGGACATCAGACGAAGAAGTTATGGCAGTTTGAAGTTGGGCTGAAACTCAAAAGATGGGTAGAATTTCCAAAGAGGGGAGGGATCGATCCCCCCATCACCAGGGATCGATCCCTGGGCTTACTGGACCAGAAACAAAAAGGGGGATCGATCCCCTAAGTTTAGGGATCGATCCCGATGCGATTTTGGGCGATTTTCTGCAGATTTCGACAACTTTTGAGATGAACGAAGGGAGACAAACCAAGCTCGATTCTTGCATCAAATCATCATATAAACATATAAAAGAGGTAAAGAATTCCCTACCACGCGACGATAACCAATATCTACAAGATTTGAGCAAGCCCTAGCCTCTTTGAACCTCAATACTTCGATTCAAGCCTTGCCCGGTGAAACCCAAGGATTTTCAAGCTATGAACGAGATTGAAAGGCCGGAGGGAGGTTGATTCTCGGAGTTCTTGAGTTCTTGAGTGAAGTTTTGTGAGATAGCAAGAGAGAGAGAAGATTTTGGCTAGAGAGAGAGAGAGAGAGAGAGAGAGAGAGAGAGAGAGAGAGAGAGAGAGAGAGAGAGAGAACGGATGAGAGAGCGAGAGATGGGAGATGAAATGATTCTCTACACCACACACACACACCTTATATACTCTTATATCTTTAAATTACACATCCACTCCCTCAATCTTCCATTCTTTCACTTAGATCCTCAAATCAAATAATCACCAATTAAACCATATTCTCCCAATTAGTCATTTAATAAACTTTTCAATAATTAAAAAATAATAATACGGATCTCTACACTTACCTTACTAAATTAGATTCTAAATTGAAAAAAAACAAAAACCCAGTAAAATATTTTTGGGTTCAATCTATCAATTCTCTTGGATCAACTTATTTGGTTGAATTCAAGAAATCCCCGAAGGCCCGTGATCAGCAATTAATTTCATGCGATAGCTATGGTCAATTTATTAAAGTTGTTCAATTGGGCGGTAACGGATCATTTATGGTTTACCCAGCAAAAAATTCGAAACTAAACAATGAAATCAAAAAGGGAAATTGTCATGTTAAGTACAAGAATCCAATTACCAACTGAAATTTGGATGTGAGCATTTTCTTATACATGAAAAAATTACACCATTCAAACATCTATAAGAGTTAAATGAACGACATTACAACCAAATTTTGAAAGAAGGATCCATGACCCAATTCTGCATTTTTTTATGCACGGGACAAAACAGAATGGCGGAAAATGGAGTTGGGGTCCAATCTATCAATTTTGTCGAACTTAGCGAAGAGGAAATCAACTAATTGGTTTTATAAATCAAATGCCAAACCCATGCCCAGAATCAAATCAAAAAAAAAAAAACACACATTAATTTAACTCAAACAACTATCATATCCACCCAATTCTTGATTCTGACACTAACCCATTTTCTATTTTACAAAACTAAAGCGAACCCATTTCTTTTTTTTCGTTTCAAACAAAGCTAATGAACAAAGGAACAATAGAGACCCACTGACCTCAATATTTTGTTGTGAAGATATATACTCGGATACCTCGTACACCGATGCACGAAATTAGCATCACCCACAGTCCTCCTGATCTACCGTTGCTTGAGAGAGTAAAGGAGTGAAGGAGGAGTAGTCCTATTTTTCTGTCAAGGGCGGGGGTACGGTACAGTTCTGTCAAGAGCGGGGGCGGGACAGTGGTTGGCGGCGAAGTCAATCTGTGAAAGTTTGAGGGAGGAGTGAGGTGGGGGTTCATAGGCCATGAGAGAGTGAGAGGTGGGGGTGTGAGAGAGAGGCGTGGGGTGGTGGCGGTTGAGGAATGGAGAGAGAGAGATGGTCACCATCAGCACCGCCACCTCCACCCTCCACCCCTGAACACCCTCCCTCCGCTTCTCACCACCTCCTCCAACCGAACCACCATTACCACCTCCCACCACCGTAGTCACCTCCTCCTCCTCACAACCAGACCACCTCCAGCCGGCGCTCATCCTCTCACAAACCAAAGCAAAGCACCACCGAGAACATCACCCCACAGCCGTGCTCATATCACCACCTACCGGGACCGCCATCGCTCCGATCCGCCACCAAACCTCTCTGAAAACCGTTCGCTGGGCAAGAGGTAGTTCAGAACTCACCTCCCTACGTATATATCGTGTTTATATAATAATTTTGGTGTTACGGTGTGAAAATAATCGAACCCGATGGCGCCGGTCTAGTCTGGGCGAAACTCACTGATTTTTCCGACGTGAACAGCCACAGGAAATGGGAAATTGATTGTGAAATAATTACGGTTTAGTCCCTTGTATTTAGTTTGCTTGTAAATCCACCCTTGCGTTCTAAGAAAATGATATTTTAAGCTGAAGGTTAATAAGTCCCGATTTGATCCTAGTTTTTTAAGCAAATGTGAATTATTATAATACCATCAACACTCCAAAATAATTTAAAGTAGACGTAGATTTTTGGTCCGTAAAGGAAAAGGAAAAACAAGAGGAATCATATTATCTTTTTAATAATTTCAATCGGATGATTAGTTATTTTTATTGCACAATTAAATGTTGTTAGCATGTTTCATTGAAATGTTGAATTGCTCGCTATTTTGTTGTACTTGTAGTGGACAAATAGGTTCCCGGGGTTGGTTGCGATGTGCGGACTTACCATTTTAGACGTTGAAATAGGGTTAACGGAAAATGGAACAAAGTGAGAGGCTGTGATTGTGATTCTAGGTGTAGGGGTTCGATTTATCAGGACCTAGACGGGATGTAGCTGGTTCCTTCTTCCTCCGCTCCTTCTGATAGACCTGCAATCAAGTCACTAGGGTTTGGATAACCCAGTGACCCTCCGACGATCAAGTTAGATCTCAGGGGTGGAATTTAGGTCTAAGGCTAGGGGAGAATAATGGCCTACCTCTCTTCATGAGCATCCTTTTGTATTTATAGACCTAGGTCTGCTTGGCCTCCAAGCCAAAGCGTGAAGATCGCACTCTGGTAACCGCTTCGGGTGACGTCACTTATGACGGAGGGCACGAGGCGGTTACGGAGCACATGACCTAATCCAAATGATCGCTATTCTAACGGATTCAACGTGGGGTCCGCTCGTTGTAACTGCCTGGCTCCCCTTCATTGGATAGTGTTAATTCCGAAGCATGTTCCCGGGCGCGGGACCGAACCCTAGACTGGGAGCAACAACACTCTTCGGCTCGACGGCCTAGGTTGAGGGAAACATTGGCTTATGCGCAAGGCTCGGTTACCGACATGGTAGCCGAAGCCACCATAATAGCCCCTCAAGATTCTGGAGCTTCAAACCTCCGCTTCAGGGTCTTGATACATTCACGAGCCATCATGCCCTCAGCCTTCCCGAGGAAGAGTCACCGAAGGGCGAAGGCACCTCGGTGGATTCCATTCCAGTTGTTTCTGTGTCAGAAAGATCCACGTGTCGAAGTCGCCGAGGTGGAAAGAGGAGAAGGCTGCCCCGGCACATGCTGTGTCAATTGATTGGTACGAAGCGTCGCCTTGGGGACACGCGTCACTAGGCCACTGGTTCGGCCATACGGCGCCCCTGCCTCGGCGCAGAACCTCGTAAAAAGTGACCGCTCGATAAGGACACGTGTCAGAGATCGAGAGAACCGATGCACGACGCTTCGTTTCCCGCGCAACGTTTTGTTCACCCTAATATAAATAATGGAGAGAGAGTGGAAACGGCCACTCTTCCTCCTGTTTCTGAAGTCGAACTGCTGCCGCCTGCCTCCGCCGTTCAACCACGATTGCAAGCGCTTTGGACGTTGATCATCGCACGGATTTGAGGTACGTCGATCTCCTCGCCTTAATCTTCGTTTCTTGATTACTTTTTTCGAGTTCTCAGTCGCTTTTGGCGCGGTTTAGAATCGAATCACCGCTCACCGCCTCTGGCTCGCGGCGGCGCTGGGAGTTCCCGGCTTTGCTCTTACTGCGATCGAGGCGCAAATTCTTCCCGAGGCCTATGTCCTTCCCGAGGCCTATCTTCAACCCTAGACTTTAGGATTGGCCGGACCCAAGAAGGGAAGACCTCCCGAAGAGGGTACCCCGAATTTAACCGAGGCCAATAAACTTCGAAGAACAATGACCATTCTATCCTGAGCGCTTAGGTCTTCTTGCTTTCCTTGGGCACATAGCTAACGGGTTTTTTTTGCACTTCTTTGTTAGGTAGGGGAGAATGGTCATTGAGCTCTCATCGGGCAGTTCCAGTAGCTCGGTCCCTTCTGCAGAACTCGAAGAAATATTCGCGGAGACACAGTCCCGAGCCTTCTACCGAATCCCAATTGATTCAATCGAACCCCACGCCCCTCCGACAGCTCCGCAGCGAAAGACAACCTTTGACCCGAGAATGACAGAGCCTAGCACCTCGGATCACGGCCCGGGGCCCTTCGCCAACGCGCCAGAAGAGGTTCGGACACGGAGGAGGCCGATGAGGCCCTGTCCGTATAGGACCCAATATTTTGATGGGACGCCAGCCGCATACGCGGAATTTAAATGGGTTTATAGCGTGCCGCATGACGTTGAGGTACGGCTGCTACCAAACAACGATCCCAGGGATCTCCCCCACCGAGAAGGGGCTCTGATCTTCCCCCTGATGGCCATAACCGAGGGAGGGATTAGATTCCCTCTTCACCAGTTCATCAGACGAATCCTTCGAACCCTCAACCTTACCTCCTCCCAGCTCACGGTAAACTCATATAGAATTATTACCAGTGTCATTGAGCTGAGGAGGCAATATAACCTTACATTTGGGATGGAGGAGCTCTTCGGCGTCTACTTGCTCGGGGTCAACCGTGAACACCAACGGTACTATCTATCTTGCCGCTCCGGATACGACACCTTTTTGATCGACCATCTGCCTGACTCCGAGGAGTGGGCCGGCGTTTACGCTTCGGTCACCGGGAACTTTATGTTCGGTCTCGGGGAGAGAGCGGATACGACCACCACCATTTCTTTTGAAAACAGATCACCTGGTCGGTTAAACCCTTCCCCTCGATACATATATTCCTTTTAATACATGGCTGTGTTTTGCCCGTTGTACTGATTCGTCCTTGTTTGGTATTCCATTTTTGCAGCTGAGGGCGTCGTTGCAGGGCTTCGGGAAAGAGCTGATCGGTCCCGGATCACAGCTGCCTTCGCGATCCCACTTGTCAACCGGTACGCTCCCGATTTGCTCGGCTACGTCGCCTCCTACACCAGCTTCCTGAAGAAAAAACCAAGGCAGCAAGGTGTACCGAGGGCGGGTAGAGGGCGAGGAAGAGGCAGGGGGAGAGGAGGAGGAGGGAGAGGGGCAGCTGGGACTGAAGACACCGAGGGAAGCAGCTCCGGGCCTCGGGGCGTGATTCGAGAAGAACTTGACCGGGACACCCCGGAGAGGACCGGGCTCAGCGACGAGATGAGCGGTCGCGGCAGGGAGGTCTTCAATCTTCGGCGCCGAAGGCCAGCCGACCGAGCCATAGGTGGCCCGACCGGCACTCCAGGTGCTGGACCGTCGAGTGTCACCCCCGACTCGCCGAAGGGGCGTCCGGAGAAAAGGCCTCGGCAAGAGGAGGCTGAGGAGATCCAGGCAAGGGACAAGGATCCCATTGTCATTGGGGAAGAAGATGAGGAGGGTACCGACAGCGCGACAACTGACTCTGAAGTCCGAGCTGCTGCCAGGGACGTGCCATGGGCCCCGGAGGTTTGCCATTACTCCGGGCGCCTTATCACCCATGCTGATAGTGCCGTTAGCAACATCGGTACGGCATTCGAGTTGCTGCGCTCCTGCGTCCTTCCTCGAGACGCCAGAGCTATCAGCGGGAGGACCGAGGACCTCACCGGGGAGATTGCACAAGCACTCTTGGTGGTAAGTCACTTTTTACGTCCGTTTGCTGCATTCGAGCAAGATTCTGCGCTTACTTTACATTTTTCATCTTGACAGGCTGGGGCTCGGGCTTTGGAGATAAATGACCAAAACAAAGCTCGGGAGCTGGAAATGGTGGAGCTGAGGCGGGCTCTCGCTGAAAAGGAGGAGGATCTGAAAGTGGCCCGGGCGTCCTGCGAGATCTATCTGGCCGACTTCCAGAAGAGCGAGGGAGAGCGTGCTCTCGCCGAGAGCCGAGCTACCAAGGCGGAGGAGGATGCGCAGACTCTGAGAGTCACCCGAGCTGGGGAGGTTGAAGCGGCGAGGGACAGAGGCTTCGGCGAGGGCTGGGATGCAGCTGGCGCTGAGTATAAGAAACAAGTCCGGGAGATCGAAGCAGAGCTGCACAGAGAACGCTTCATGGACGGGCTTCGCTTCGGCCACGAGGCCCTGCTGCGCAAGCTCAACCTTCCCGAAGATTCTGAGCACCGAGCCCTACCTCAGCCACCCCCCGAGGAGCTCGTGCTGCCCGAAGAGGAGGACGAGGTGGAGCAAAGTACCGGGGAGCGACAAGCCCCAGAGAGTCGAGCCGGGCCCGACGCCACCGCTCCAACCGAAGATGCCTAGGATTGTTTTAAGCTTGTCCCCCCCTTTTTCTTGTACACTTCTTGTGGATTTCTGACCAACATGTTTTTGACTGGGCGGCTCCGGACATACGTAGTTTGCCGTACCAGGGCATGTAATAGTTAAGCAGGTCTGGTATGATTTTAAATTTGAATGAAGTGTTGATTTTTGGTTTTCGTTGAATGAATGTCTTCTTCCTGATTTATATCTGCTTTGATTGCTATTTGGATATGTAAATGCCCCTTGCTTTGGGTGTGCTTCAGAAGCAATGTTGTACCAAGGATATTTCAGGAGCATGATCCGAAGCAAATTTGAGTGTAAAAGAAGTGAGCGAAAACCAAAGCCTTAGTGTAGCCGAACTATGGGTAAACAAGTGGGTTGGTCCGAAGGAAGGAAAGAGCAGTTTGAAGTTCTCCGTGTTCCTGCGTCGGACTAGGGCAGCCTGAAGTGTTATCGACGAGAGCGCTCGGAAGGAGACGTAGGCTCGCGAGACGGTGGTACTACTTGGGGACTGCAGCCGCGTCGCGAAGGGATATGGCCTCGGCCATAGGTTCGGTTCGCAGCGATCCCAAGCAGCGATAGACATTGGTGGGTCGGAATAAGGGGCTCGGTGTGGAGCCAAGTGTCCTTATTGCGAGTGACCAGAAGTCCAAACGGCCGAGAAGGCCGGGGTGACTTAGTGGGAATTTTGTCCAAGGGTATCACCTATAATAGGACAATATCCCTGAAGTCAGTGTAAAACGGCTCGTTGAAGATGAACCGAGTGTTAGTTATTAAGACAGCATAAGCAAAGAGTAGAAATAAAACTCAGGGAAAGAGCGATTTCCATTCAAACTGATTGGGATGCTGTCATTACAGAGGCATACCGCCCATAACATTGAAGTAAAAGAAATACAAGCAAAAAGGGAAATAGGGTCTAAGAACTATGCGGTCAACCGTAGAATTTTTTGAGATTATTGGCATTCCATGTCTTGGCGATGGGCGAGCCATCCAATTTTTCCAACTTATAGTTCCCGGAGCCAAGGTGCCTAAGGACTCGATAGGGACCTTCCCAATTGGGCATCAACTTTCTCTTTTTGGATTTCTCGACAACCTTCTTCCACATGAGATCATCTGGCTTGAAAGAACAAAGGCGAACACTTCGGTTGTAACCCGTCGCAATTTCTTGTTGGTACGAGGCAAGCTTTATTCTCGCATTCTCACGTTCCTCTTCGGCCAGGTCGAGATCTGCAGCAATGTTCTCATTGTTGGCCGACTCCTCGAAACTCTTTGTGCGGATGGTGGGAAGCCCGACTTGGATGGGGATGACAGCTTCCATCCCGAACGCTAAGGAAAAGGGAGTGCGACCGGTGGACCGGCGTGGCGTTGTACGATAGCCTCAGAGCACCCTGGGTAGTTCTTCGGCCCATTTGCCACGTCGGGATTCAAGTCGGCGCTTAAGTCCGGATGAGATCGCCTTGTTTGCTGCTTCGGCTTGTCCATTGCCTTGTGGGTAGGCCGGGGTAGACGTGTCCCATTTGATGCCATATTCGTCAAGCAAGGCTCGGTACTTCTGTCCCGTAAACTACTTCCCGTTGTCTGTGATAATGGTGAACGGTACACCGAAGCATGAAATGATGTTTTGCCATACGAAGCGGATGACGTCTGTTTCTTCGATGGTGACCAGAGGCTCCGCCTCGACCCATTTCGAGAAATAGTCGGTTGCAGTTAAGAGGAACTTGAATCCGCCTGGAGCGACTGGCAGCTTTCCAACGATATCCATGCCCCACTGGGAAAAGGGCCAGGGGCTGGTTAGAGGGCTAAGGTCCCGAGCCGGCTGGTGGATAATGGGAGCAAACATCTGACATTTCTTGCATCGTTTGACAAATTCCTCGGAATCCTTCTTCATCGTTGGCCACCAGTACCCCTGAGTGATGGCTCGGTGGGCGAGGGATCGTCCACCGGAGTGGCAACCGCTATCGCCCGCATGGAGCTCTTCGATGATACCCTGAACTTGGTGCGGGTGTGCCACCAGTAGATATGGGCCGGTGAATGACCTTCGGTAAAGCTTGCCATTAGGATTGAGCCAGAAGAGGGCAGCTTTGTTCCGAAGGCGGTGGGCATCTTTCTTGTTGGACGGGAGGATGTCATCGCGTAGGTAACTAACGACTTCGTCCATCCAACTTGGACCGAGGTCTATGTTAAGGATCTCGTGGGATAAAACTTTAAGCTCAAAACTTGGTTTGTCAATGGAGTCGAAGGAAATGGAGCGATGGTCCGTGGAGGAGGAAGCCGAGGCTAGCCCTGCGAGTGCGTCGGCGTGAGCATTCTGTTCTCGGGCAATATGCTCCACGCGGATGGCCTTAAAGGCTTTGATGAGTTGGACGGCGGAGCTAAGGTAGGTCCGCATTCGGTCGTCCCGAGCTTCGTATTCTTCTGACAGCTGATTAACCACAAGTTGTGAGTCGCTGTAGACCACCAGCTCCTCGATACCGAGTGCTTGGGCGGTCCTGAGCCCTGAGATGAGTGCTTCGTACTCGGCCTCGTTGTTAGAAGCAGGGAAGTTGATAGAAATGGAGCTTTCGTGCATGACGCCGGAGGGGGAGAGGAGTACGATCCCTGCTCCGGTGCCTCGCCTATTGGACGCGCCATCAACGTACATCTTCCAAATATCACCGTGGAAGAGCTTCCAGGCGGAGCTTGGGGTTGACTGGCCAGCCTCTTCAAAATGCGGGGACGGAGGGGGAGCGGGAGCGTCGGTTGGCGTAAGCTCGGCAATAAAGTCAGCGAGTGCCTGAGCTTTAATGGCTGTCCGAGGTTGAAAATGGATCTCGGAGTTAGCGAGCTCGACAGCCCATTGGGAGATTCTGTTAGAAAGGTCGGCCTTCCGAAGGAGAGACTTGAGAGGGTACTCGGTTAAGACAATAATGCGATGCGACTGGAAGTACGGGGCAAGTTTGCGAGAGGCAGAGACAAGAGCGAGCACAAGCTTTTCCAAGGGGAGCTAACGTGTCTCGGCAGGAGTCATTGTCTTACTGGAGTAGTAGATAGGCTGGTGCTCCCTTCCTTCCCGTCGGACGAGCACCGAACTGATAGCGTGCTTTGAGACGGCTAGGTAGAGGAACAGATCCTCCTGATCCTGTGGGGTGACAAGAAGCGGGGCCGCAGAAAGATAAGTCTTCAATTGCTGGAGGGCCCGGTCGCAATCTTCTGTCCAGATGAAACTGCGCCGGCTTCCCTTTAAAAGTGCAAAGAACGGTTGGCACTTGTCCGAGGAGCGACTGATGAACCGATTCAAGGCGGCGGCCATGCCTGTTAACCGCTGAACATCCCTTTTGTTGTGGGGAGCTGAGAGCTTTTCCATGGCGAGGAATTTCCCAGAGCTAACTCCGAAAGCACACTTCTCAGCGTTGAGGCGTAGTTTGTGTGTCTTCAGAATTGCGAAGGCTTCGGCGAGGTGGGTGAGGTGCTCGCCAGCGCGCATGCTCTTGACAACCATGTCGTCAATGTATGCCATCATTGTATCTCCCAACAAACGCTCAAACATCTTGGTTATCATTCGCTGGAACGTGGCACCGGCATTCTTGAGTCCGAAGGGCATGACGAGGTAGCCGAAGATGCCGTGAGGGGTGATGAAAGCCGTGTTCTCGACATCATCCTCACTCATGGCGATCTGGTGGTACCCTCGGTATGCATCCATAAAACTGAGTCGCTCATGGCCGGACGTGGCGTCAACAAGCTGATCGATCCGTGGAAGAGGGAAAAAATCCTTGGGGCAAGCATCGTTAAGGTTGGAATAATCGACGCAGACGCACCACTTACCGTTCTTCTTCTTGACCACCACGGTGTTGGCTAACCATCTGGGATATTGTACTTCACGGATGGCCTTCGCGTTGAGGAGTCGGTTGACTTCCTCGATAACAGCTTCGGAGTGAACCGGGGAGGATCGCCGCGCTTTCTAGAAGACCGGGCGCTTTGTTTTGTCGATGTTGAGCTCGTGGCAGATGAAGGATGGATCAACCCCGGGCATTTCATATGGAGTCCAGGCGAAGACCTCGATATTGTTTGTGAGGAAGTTAACCATCTCGTTCCGCTCGGTGTCACTGAGTGAGGAACAGACAAGGAAGAAACGGCTTCCATCCTTGGTGATTGGAACAGTAACGAGGTCCTCCACCGCCTTGTCGTCGGCTGGCCTTCCGACGTCTTCCAGAACTGGAGCTTCGGGGGCCTCGATAAGATTGACCCGAGGCGTCCGCTTGCTGCTTCGGACAGCGTTGACGTAACACCTTTTCGATGCGGCTTGGTCGTCGTACAAGTCCTCTTGGCGTCCATCAGTACCGATGAAGCGGACAACCTGGTGATAGGTCGAGGCGATGGCCTTGAGCCTATGGAGCCAGGTTCGTCCGACGATGGCATTGTAAGGGCTAGGGACGTCGACTACGACAAATTCCATGCTCAAGACAACCGATCCGGTGCGAATGGGGAGAGTTACCGTGCCGATCGGCCAGACCGGAGCCCCGTTAAAACCGATGAGTGGAACTTCGGTTGGGCGCAGTTCGGTGTCGGGAATCTTTAGATCCTTCAATAGGGAGTAGTACATGACTTCGGCCGAACTGCCCTGGTCCACGAGGACGCGTCGGACATTGTGCGGGAGCTGGACACGGTCGAGATCTTTCTCGGTGAATGTTATCGTCCACTTGGAGCCGTCGTCGGTTCTCGGGCACTTCGGTTCAGGACCGATGAGCATTATCTGCTTGGAGGAGGAGGAGACTGCGTTTAATTCGTCCTGGATGATACGAGCTGCTTCGGGGTTGAGGGGCCCGTGGATGACGTGGATCGTCTGGACTTTTTCCTCGGCGTTGTTTTCGGTACGTACTGCCCGTGCCGCTGTTTTCTCGCAATCGATGAAGTTGCCGAGGTGGCCATTTGCGACAAGTTGCTCCAAGTAAGCCTTGAAGGGCTTGCACGCGGTGGTGAAGTGACCCTGCTCTTGGTGGTAGCTGCATCGGACGATGGGATTTTTGATCTTCCCGTTTTCGGTGCCCATTTTCTGATTTGGAAAAGAGAAAAAGGGCTGGTCCTTTACTTGATAGATGATTCGGTAAATGGGAATGGTGAAGACGGTCTTCTCAGCATTGAAATCGCTGGGCTTCGGCCCTTTCCTCAGAGATTGCTTTATGTTATTGACCTGCTTTTTCGTGGTCGAAACATGTGTGGAAGCCGACGTGGGAACCGAGGTGCTTTGGGCTTTTCCGGCCGTGGACTTCCCAATGCCCCTTTCCGCCTTTGATTCGATAAACTGACACCAACCCTCAATACGCGTCATAAGGTCCTTCATAGAATTGGGCTTATGGCGGGCGAGGTCGTCGTAAACTTGCTCGTCCTGGGAGGTGAGACCGTGCTTGAATCCGCGGGCAGAGATTACACCGTCGCATCCCTCTATCTTGTTAAATAATTCCCAGTAACGTCCGGCGTACTGCAGGAGCGTTTCGTCGTTTCTCTTGCGGAGGGCCAGGAGTGAATCAATCTTTTTCTCGTGCTTATTGCTTGTCACGAACCGGGCCATGAAAGCATCGCAGAGAGAATTGAACGACGAAATAGACCGAGCCGGGAGTTGATTGAACCAAGTGAGGCCTAGGTTTCCGAGGCTCGCGGGAAACACTTTGCATAGGAAGGCATCGTCCGAGGGCTCGTTCCGAAGGAACAACGACATCACGAGCTTGTACTGCACCAGATGAGTGTAGGCCTCGGTTTTGCCATCGTACTTGGCAAATTTGGGCTGGGTGAATCCCTTTGGAGGGGTGACAGAGTCGATCTCCCTTATGAAGGGTGAGGTCGTGAGCCGTGTAAGCCGCGTGTCGCGATGAGGTCGGATTGAAAGGTTGAGACCGTCTGGACACTCACTCGCGGTACGCTTAGTTGGGACAAGCTTGTCCAACCTGTCATACTCCTTCCTCTTTGGTGCGACGCTAACCGACTTCTGGGGGGAACGCTCGCGGCGATTCTTCCGGTGGCTATCTCGAGCGGAAGGCTCAAGGCGCTCGGTGATCGGGCTTCTGCTATGGGCGCCCGCAGGGTGCGATATAATAGGGCGCTTGGGTTTGGAGCTCTTTAGACGCTCACGATACCCCCTAGTTTGGAACTCCACGAGGCCGTCGTCTCCCCTGGCTGCCCTTGTGAGGCTAGGGGTAGGCTCTCGGCCCATCTTGGCCGTTCGGACCGAGTGGGTGGAGGAGGCGGAGACACTCCCCGCCCCGAGCCTCTCGAATGCCGATGGTTTTCTTCGATGCCGGTCTGGGGAGCGGGAGCGGTCCCTGCGCGACGTGGCGTTTACAGCTAGGGCGTCCGACGCCCTTGGTGGCTCGAGACGATCCTTGACGGATGGACGGGATTTGTGGTCCCAGAGGTGACTGACGTTGTTGCTGCGAGGAGGAGTAGGGCGACTCCTGCGTCCACTGCGACTCCCAGAGGAGTGAGACGGGGAGATTTGAAGGAGATTTTTGATCTCCGCCAGCTCGTCTCGGACTTGTTGATCGCGCTTCACCACCGTCGTGAGATCATCAATTTTCCGCTCGAGATGGCGGATGAAGGTGTGGAGCTCGGAGGACGGGACTGCATCTGGAGTTGAGGTTTCGGCGCCAACTCCGACGGATACGTGGGCTTTCCCCAGGGCGATGGCTCCGCCAGAAGCCAGGCTGTGGTCCACGAGGGAACCGAGCCCGTGGGCGGAACCACCGTGGTGCGTGTCGTCAACCTCAACCATCTTTGAGTTGCGGAAGAGAGGACCGGAACTGAAGGGTGAGATGGATGTCGAATGAGTGGCTAGGTCCCCAGCAGAGTCGCCAATTGTAGGGGTTCGATTTATCAGGACCTAGACGGGATGTAGCTGGTTCCTTCTTCCTCCGCTCCTTCTGATAGACCTGCAATCAAGTCACTAGGGTTTGGATAACCCAGTGACCCTCCGACGATCAAGTTAGATCTCAGGGGTGGAATTTAGGTCTAAGGCTAGGGGAGAATAATGGCCTACCTCTCTTCATGAGCATCCCTTTGTATTAATAGACCTAGGTCTGCTTGGCCTCTAAGCCAAAGCGTGAAGATCGCACTCTGGTAACCGCTTCGGGTGACGTCACTTATGACGGAGGGCACGAGGCGGTTACGGGGCACATGAACTGATCCAAATGATCGTTATTCTAACGGATTCGACGTGGGGTCCGCTCGCTATAACTCCTTGGCTCCCCTTCATTGGATAGTGTTAATTCCGAAGCATGTTCCCTGGCGCGGGACCGAACCCTAGACTGGGAGCAACAACACTCTTCGGCTCGACGGCCTAGGTTGAGGGACACATTGGCTTATGCGCAAGGCTCGGTTACCGACATGGTAGCCGAAGCCACCACACTAGGCATGGAACCTATGGTAGTGTATTGTTGGAGGTTGATTGGTGGTGAAATTGTGGATGTTGTTTGACTTACGAACCCTGGGTACAACATGTTGGTGATCGGCTCTCGGATGTTAGGACGGGTCATAAGGGAGGTATTGTGCTTGTGTCACAACCTGGGCTAGCTGTTCTCGCGTGCGCATTCGGTGAAATTTTATCCAAGCGTGTTTTTGCGGATGGGATACCCGAGTACATAACTTAGGTATCTTTCATCCGAATTCAGAAAAGGGGAGTCGGACCACACTAGTGCCTTACGCCGGAGGTTATGGGCAGGGATAGATCTGTGGATAAGATCCGAGATCTCACATAGGTTGAAGGATAGTAATGAAATAAAAGTTATTTGTTCTCTTTTATGTTATTTTTTAATGCATTTCAATGATATATCCTATTGCTTGTAAGTTATGGCTTTCGAGTGGATTTTGGCTACTGAGCGTCATCGCTCACGGTACTATGTTGCCCTGGTAACTCGAACGCCAAGTATTGAAGACAGAACGAAAGGGGCGTAGGCAAGGAGTGATTTGACGGAGACCAAGGAAGAGATTGTCGACTCTGAATTCCGTCCTCTTAGTTGCTCTGACTAATTTAAATTGACCTTATTTTGAGAGCTTCCTGGTCTATTGGGAATTGTAATATTTTGACAGATTTAAAAACTTAAATTAAATTTGATATGGTTGTAATATGGTGACACGGGCTTTTGGAATAGTGACGTAGTAAATCTATGGATTTCTCTTGGGGAAAATTGTCTTTGGAAATTTTAGAGCCTGGAAGAAGAAAATTATTTTTGGAAATTTCTTTTCAATGTTTTAATAATACCTCTGAATTTTCAGGGCATTACAAATGGTATCAAAGCTGTAGGTTCAAACCCTCGGCGTTGGGTAGATTGGGTAGATCACTTTCCAAGAGTGTTATCCTGAGTAGTTAAGCGCTTAATTTGTCTTTTATCTTAACTACTATCTGATAATCTATTGTGAGAGTAGCATATAAATATGTTAGTAGCTATTGCTTGACTCTGTCTGTTAAAGTAATGAAGTCAATGTTCCCAAGAAAGAGATTGGAGAAACCGCTCCTGTTGTATAATGGCAGCTGATCAACCAAGACAAAGGTTTTAGTTTGAAGACGAGGATATTGGCCTTAACAATGAAGGAGAAGAGACAGACACGACAAGAAAAATTGCCTTTAATAGCGGTCGAAAAACGTTATTGAAAGGTATAGACAGCGTTTTTGAAACGTTGTATTAGCCGACGTTATTAAAAGTCTGAGACCTAATACAGCGTTTTTGGGCCGCTGTCTATTGTGTAGTTTTGATTGCGTTTTTGGCCACTGTCTAGTGATTAGTTTTTATAGCGTTTTTTGAACGCTGTACATTGTGTAGTTTTTCGTAGAGTGTTTTTGACCCTTGTATGTTCTGTAGTTTTTATAGCATTTTTAAACTGCTACTATTTATTGAACAGTTTCTATATCGTTTTTAAATGCTATCATTGTACAGTTTCTATAGCATTTTTAAACTGCTATGTTTGTTTAACCTTGCATACACAAAACTTGCTACGTATGCGCATCTTTCTGTATCAGTTTTCCTTATTTTATACAACACTACAACCGAATAATCTAAATAGCAAGCTCATACAACAATACTAACAAAAAAACAAGATGGCTCCAATAAAATATATCTCAAAACATCAAAGGGTTCGCTGTGGGCACGTGCCCCGGAAAATTTTATGAAAAATTTGGGGTGCGCCCCTTTATTTGGAAAAGCGCAGCGAAAACGCTTCGATTCAGAGTCGCCACTCGGGTTTTAGCAGTGAAATACCCAAGGAACAGAACTTGAAACGTTTGCTACGTTGTTTGATTTTGAAAAAGGCGTATACCGGTCCGTCATCACCTTTGATATTTGAGGTTCGAGAGGGGAAGGGTTTTATGACACCTCTCTCGCCCAATCCAGAGATCGGCCTCTACTCGGGCATTTTTTAAAACATTTGCATTTTTCACTCATTAGTCATTTTTTAGCCAATTAGGGCGGTAGAACAGTTAAAGGGGGTTAAAACTGTAACAAGCTGTAGTTATATGACAAAATGTTTATGGATGATAGATTGGAATGATGAATATAAAAGATAGATTGAGAACAAGCACTTGTATGAGCGATTTAAGCAAGCTGAGGTACGCTGGCCCAAAAGGATGCGTGCAGGCAACACACCAGAATGCACTGTCCAGGCCACTGCATGCTAGCAAGACCTGCGCACGCCACTATCTTACTAGCGTACTCTAGTTGTCGCAAATTCACAATTCTTGTTTTCAACCCTCTGGGCTCTGGAAAGGACCAGTGCACACCTAGGACAAACCACACAGTTTATATAGCAGAGTATATTCAGTTACAGACAGATGAAATGGCTTAAAGTCATGAGAATAAACAGAACATCCCATAAACAGTGTGGGAAAATAAATAAAGGCCAGGACTGAGCTGCCATGCAAGGGCCAGCCACTAGACCATGACATCACTGCCGTACGCTAGTCAAGTTAGACCGTACGCCAATCACGTCTCTTGTCCAGTGCTTGGCTTTGCAACATCTGGGCTCTGGAACATGACCAGAAAGATCCCAGAGGCCTTCTAAAGCATATATGAATTAATATTGAATGCTACAACTAAATAGTTCTAAATACAGAAAGCAGTAAACAAGTTTTTAGCATGCAATAAGGTGATGAAAAGATATGAAATAAAGTATAAAACAAAGATTCTGACCCCAGTTCACAACTGGAGTAGGCCAGTTCCGGAGGGCTCCGAACTGGAGTACGCCTGTTCCAGACAGATCAAGTTTAAATACTGTACGTACTGCCACAGACCGGCGTACGCGGGCTTGTGACCGACGCACACCGATTCTAGTCAGAAACGATTTTTTTGAAAACTTGCTAGCTTTAGGGCCAGAACTGGTATTGATTACCAGTCTTGACCTTGCCAGCCCCCTCAAGGATCAGAACAGAGAATATATACCCAGGTGGTATACCTTTTGTTTTTTAGCTTGAAAGAGTGCTTGGGCTTGAGCTTGAAGATTGGATGATGAATGGTGAGTGTGGATGGATGTATGTTGTAGTGTATGGGAGAGTTTCTTGCTGTTTCTTTCTCAATGAGAAGAAAGAAAGAACAAAGGACTAATGGAGAGGGAGAGAGAGATGACTTGAATGCTTCAAGTTTTGGTAACCCTTCAAATGGAAGGATATGGGGGTTATATATAGGGGGAGAGGGAGTGAAAGAGGGAAAAGGCCAGTCAAAGTGACTGGTGCCTTAGCCTTTAAGTTTTACTCCCATTGGATGAGAGGGCAAAGGTGATGGGATGGGTGTAAGAGATGTCCCCCGGCCGAGACTGCTTTTTCGATGGATTGGAAGGTTCCCAAGTGCTGTAGACCCTTACCCACGGCTTCTGCATGCTGAAAAACACAAGTTTGGCAGGAGGTTTGACTGGCGTACTACAGTATTAACTGGCGTACGCCAGTTTAAGCCTGGTCAACGGTCAAAGTTGACCGATGACTGACACGTGGCAGAGGACAAGCGCACGCCAGTTGAGTACCAGCGTATGCAAGTTGGGTTTTGTTGAGGCATTTTGGTTCTGGTTTAGAGAGTTTGAAAGGGATCTGAAAGGGTTTTGGAATGCTCAAAGCTCAAATAAACTAACATTTCCGAGGTATTCTTGATCTGTTTCATCATCGGGGAATCAAATACAGTAAGCAAACTAATTTGGAAAGCCCAAAATAGGGTGTCTACAATCACCATTACATAGAAGAAAATCAGTATGCTATACATGTCTTTCCCACATTTCTATCCATCCCAAAAGTGGAGTACAAGCTTTGTCACCAAATATCAACAAAAAGGCCTTCCGAAACATCTATGCATGTGTCCCAAAAGTGGAGTTTAAACTTTTTCATCAAAATATTAACAAAAATGCTTCAAACCGAAACAGTCCTTCCAAGCGATCATGACAACTAGCGCACTAGCAGATCATACATATATCGATCTTCAACAAAAAGTCACAAAAAAACCTTGTCTTCTTTATCAACCGATAAACCCACATATTGTAGAAGCAAACATTTCAATTGATAGAGTTATAACAATTTCTACTAAACCAAATTTATAAACAACGGAGTATAACAAATTATATTCTTTTTTTGACGTATAGAAGTGAAAAAAAAAACATTACCCTGGGGTAGATTCCATAAGAACCTTGTCAGCAAGCCATGCAATGGTAGATCCAACAGCTTCTTCAATAGTAGTCATAAAACTTGTTTGCCTCCACAAATACATTTTCAAGCTTCTTTGAACAACCACCCAAACTCTCATTGTGTAACGCCCCAAATTTTGAGTACGTTAAATAAACATTTTACTGAAAACTTAAGTAGAGTCATGCTCATTAATATATCATAATTCCCATAAAAGTACTTTTATTACACACGGAAGGGAAAAGCTAAGGTTCCTATCTACTATTCCACTTGCTCCTCCATCCTAGCCAGCTCTTCGGCTTCGAAAGTTTCCAAGGTGTCGAGTTCACCCTGTTCATCTATGAGGTCTGACACATTATACCAGCGTTGCCACCAATATAATATGTCAGGGTCACCAAAGATAACACCATGAGCTATAAAGGCTCAATAGAATAACCCCAACTTGCTAACCTGAAACTTAATAACATAAAATTAACGTTTTCCATATAGGTCATGCATGTTTAACAGAAAAGTTAATTATGACACATCCACATTCGCTATTCTAGTAACGTCGGTGTCCACGACTTCTGTGTTTCTCCTACGCGACTTATTGTAAACTGTGTCACCTTTTTCTTTTACCAAATCATCATTTGTAAAAATCTATTTTTAACACACCCAACCTTGGTTCCGCCGCTCCGGGTTTCCATTGGCACACAATTGCATTGGCTCCTCTCCCGGATACCAAGCTACACACCCAACCTCGGTTCTGCCGCTCCGGGTTCCCGATTATCCTCACAATGGTTCCGCCGCTCCGAGTTCCCATTGGCACACACAAACACACTACGGGCTACCACGTCCGGCCACAATGTAGTTTCAAAAATATCTCCTTTCTTGGAACACGTCTTTCTATTTACCACACCCTAGGTGCCATGTTTCTACTTTCTTGATTTCGTGTCTCGTTTTCAAGCAACAACTCCGCGTTAAGACTTTTTACTAACGAAATCGTAAATCATTTATGTCACGCCCTCGATTTTCAACATAAATAAATAAACCATTTCAATAAAAGATTCTCACATAAGATATATAATACCCAAAACGGAGTTTCCACCTGTTTAATTTACAAACGGTTTAGCCAAAAGAATCAAGATGGATTAGTTACAAAATCACCTTTAACAAAAGTGTGAGATATACAAAGAGAATCAAATAACTAGTCTTCGTTACCTCCCAAAATTGTCTTCCACACTGAGCATACGATGCAATGCAAGCTACTACCAGGCATTAGGACCTGAAAAGAAGGATTTTGTTGAGCTATATTAGCCCAGTAGGAAAATCTTTTCTCAAGCTGTATGTAAATGTAATGAAACATGCCATGAGAGCGAATGATTTCTAAGAAGCAGGCATGGGATACAAAAGGGACACCACAATGAATCGGTGGACTTCAACTACGAAATTCAATACTTCTTAAAGAACATACCTAACCATTCATACATCAAACTAGGGGTACCGTTAAATGTACATAAATCTATATAACTCACGACGGTTTCTCAAACCATTATAAGACTCCTCAAATGAATGTCACCATTAACTTCTTCATTTCTTACCAATTACCAATGAACCTCTTTTCGTAAAAGAAAACATTCCTTTTTGATTACCAAAGTAGTTTTGAGAAAACTCTTGACCTTTACGGGTCAAACTCTGTTGATTCGCTTGAATACCGAAATCCGTTGATTGGTGCCCAAATACCGGAACCGTTGATTCGTTCAGGAATGGCCGGAAGATTTTCATAAAAATTCTTTTTCCAAAACCAAATTCCTTCCTTTTCAAAAGCTTCAATAAATTCAATCGTTTATTCCCTTTTTCAATACTTACAATCTTAAGCAAGAAACAGCCTAATGACAACATGAACTTCTATAGTCAATCATAACTTCCTTCATCATGCCAGACATTCAACTGTATTACCACCACTTGCGTTACAGTGAATTCTCTCCGCCTGGGTTTTTGCATTACCACACTTTGCGTTGCAGGACCCTCGGTTCAACATTCATACCTCACACAATACATATGCATTATCAATCCGAACACAAGATGACAACACTTCCCAAGGTCACAATCTTTCATTCATCATCATTCAATGTATTACAACTCATACCTATTGCACATTAATAAGTACCTTAAGTTCATGTTATTTCTCAAAGTCTATCACAACGCCCTACGTCACGTACCAAACCCATAACAACTCCACGACACACCGCCGGCTAGGTTCTAAACTAGAATCTATAGAACGAGTGCCAAAGGAACCTAGGATGATCAATCGAGACAAAGCATAGAGGTACGGGTTACCCTATTCTTTTCTGAATCACTAGGCAAACCCCTATTGACCAATCATGCGCCCCACATCATACCTTACATTCTACGATACTCGATAACCTTATTGCAATACGCTCTTTTGTCCTATCGTTCGCCACGTCAAGTCTTAACACCTAACATACCTATAGCGTACATCACCTCATGCCACAATAACTCTCAAGTGCCATCAATCCCATAAATGCATTTCGATTAAGTCTTTATCTAGTAGGGCACTACTCTTTCTCTAACAACGGAAAGAGGATGACTTAAGTAAACCAAAGGAATTCAATTAAGTATGCTTGAAATGGGTTTGGAGGTGTCCAAAAAAGTTTAGAAGTGATCGGGGGTTCAAAACAATTGACGGAGGAGCAATAGGAGCAAAACTGGAGTTAAGCTCCTGGTATCGATACGCACAAAAACCGTATCAATACAATATTAACTGTCCAAAAAGATAAGCTTATTGTATCGATACAACACTAAAGCTGTATCGATACCACGAGGCTTCGGGTAGCGATTTCAGCGAATTTTCGAGGCAAACACAAGGATGAAACACAATGATCCAAGCACAATCAAAGCACAAAATTACTCATAAACATATAGAATGAGTAAGAAATCTCTACCTCGAAGTCAGAGAGCAAACATGCAAAGAGATCGGGCCACGGGAACCTTTGAACTCAAACTTGAACTACGCCCAAAATACTCCTCTCCGAGCCAAATCGGACAAGCTATGAACACAATGGCACTTGAGGAAGACGGAGAGAGGGTTGGGTTATTTGGGTTTCGAGTTTTGGCGGTGATTTTTGGTGGGAGAGCAAGAGAGAGAGAGAAGAGGCTGAGAGAGAGGGAGGGAGGCCAGGAGAGTTGAGAGAGAGAGAACTTGGGATTATGATCCCCTACACACACACACACACACACACATATACTAGGATACACACAAATCACACTTTTTTTTTTTGGGTAAATCACACAAATCACACTTGCACTCCCTCCACTAACAATCTTATCTCAATGACCCCATGTCAAATAAATTCCAAAAAAAAAAGACATTTTTCCTCATTTCTTTTTAATTATAAACCTTAAACAATTTATGAAAAATACGGGTCTCTACAATTTATTAAAATCTTGAAACTAAACTAGCAAGATCATCCAACTCTATATTACTTAACATGTTCAAATCACAACCTTAAAGCATAACGCCACATGTACAGACGTTTTTGGAGTGGAGACCACTTATGCTTTATTTACACAACCATAAGTAATGTAAGAAATCATAGTAAACATATATACGTTCTCATAACCATTCGAAAGATCAAAATACGAATACTTACAATCAAGCGTAAATAAGGTCAAAACAATATTTGTTTTTCGGGAAAATAAGGCCAATATATTCAACATATTCCCCTTCTTTTTCATCCTTTTAAGAAAAATACCTCTCAAGTTTCTCATGCATTTCTCAACATACAAGCAGCATACATTTATATTTAGAGTTTAACGGATAAGGAAATTTTAACGTATACTTAGAGTAAGTAAGTAGAGATATTCTACGTATACTTAGTGTTAGAGAGTAAAGACATTCTACCGTTCTTGGCGGTAGGGCAGCTACGGAAAAGTAAGTTGGCGATCGAACAGAGTAAGTTGGCTATGGAAAGCTTTGGTAGCTTCGAAAGAGAAAGGTTTCTATCGAAACTTGTTCTTGACTACTAACTTTTTGGATCGAGGGGGTGGTCGGGTGGTAGTTTAGTGGCGGTTATGGATGAGTTTCTTGAAAAACTTAGGAAGAACTTCAAGAACACTAAGAACAAAGCAAGAACAATGTAAGAACACAAGATTTTCTAGAGAGAAAAGTTGAAAGGTCGAAGGTGTGAGTTGGATGCTTGGACAAGGGTCCTATTTATAACAAAATTTGGGCTCCCTCTCCCCCTCACATTGGCCGACCCCCCTCTCTCTCTTTTCTCCCATGGATTTGTTCCATGGACTTGTCAAATCAAGTCTTTCAATCAAGTCCCTAGCCTTCCCTCACTTGTTATTCCCATTTTGGGCCAAATCCTAGGGTATCATGAGGAGTTTTTGGCTTGTCTTGTCCTAGGGAAAGGTTGCTTGCAAGAAGGAACAAAAAGATTGGGCTTGATTGTGCTTAGGAAGACTAGAAATGGGTTGTAAAGTAGTATGGTACCTTGTGGAAGTGACCAAAACACATGCACACACTCCACCTCTCCCTCACTCTCTCGGCCATATATATATGTACACTTAGGTACCAAGTAGACTTACTAAGGCTAGGAAAAGAGAAATGATGAGGGGTTAAGGCTTTCAAGTGTATTGTGTTGTCCATTGGTCTACACTTTTCCTAGACAGTGCATATATGGATATATAGTCATATATAGACATGTTTATAATAGGCTATGAGGTGTATATACCTATAGATAAGGACATCTGTGTACTTAGAAAATCTAGGGAAGTAGCTTTGGTGGGCGATATAGGTATAGGGCTATAAGTCTTAGGTTGACATGCATGGCAAGGCTAAATTTGCTTCTTTTGGAAGCAAAATGATGACTTCCTTAGGTATGACTTGTCTTGTCAAGACAATATATTCATTGGCAATTTCCAATATCTATTGTCCAAGGAATAACATTTTCCCTAACATTTATTATTCAAAGGATAAAGGGATATTGGTGATAATTAGGGTTTGAAATGACTGGGCTTACTTCTTTTGGAAGCAAAATAAGGGTTTCGTATGGTCTAAGATTCCTATATGACTTGTCTAGTCAAATCTAGGCTTTCATTGGCAAGACTAACTTCTATTACCCAAGGGGTAAAATTCTCCCTAGCATTTATTAACCAATGGTTAAAGGAATAATGATGTGAGTAAGGTATGATATGACAAGTCATGGGATGAAATGATTACCCTCCTAGGTCCAAAAGGTTCAACTAGGGTTAGAGGGGTTCATAAGGCTCAAAGATAGTCAAAAAGGTCCATCCAGGGTTAGGAAATTGTAACTAGGTGAATTAGTAATCCGATTCTTCCAACTAATCAGTTGAAAACTAATTCTACTTGCCACATAGGATTTATAGCCAAGAAATATAATTTAAGAATTAATTTTACTCACTAGGAAAATATACAAGTGCTTCTACATGCATACTTGTCTTTAGAAAATGACTAGATTGTCTGGTGCAATGAGATATAATTTTGTAAGTCTCAAATCTAATTATGATGGATTATTAGAATTTAAAAGGAATTTTAAAAGTAAATCCAAGTAATTAAAATAAAATTCAAATTTTTATCGAAATTTTTATTTTCCAAAAATTAGGGTCATTACACATTGCGTTAGTTCCGATGGGAACATGATGAACAGTTACACTTGGATCACTAGAAGACAAACATCCTTCAGCAACTACTTCTCCCATGCCCATCCAATCAAGCAAAATGCACTTGCCACTATGTGGGTTAGTAGTGTTAACGCTCTTTAACAACAAGGCTAACAACAACAACAAAAAATCAACAATGTAAGTGTAGTGAAAAACTAAAATTAAAAGTAAACCACTAATAATCTGAATAACAACTGCACTTGCCAAACATGGGCTTAGTTGTAGGCACATGTATCCTTAACTTGGGCATTGTACAACTGTACTAATCAAACTACCTGATTCCTAATCCCTCTTCAAGTGTCCTAACACTATTCTAAGAATTCTGCCTAACAAAACAAATTCAATGTACTAGATTTCCTCTAGTCAATTGATGAGGATTAAAAATGGGTTGTAGCTTGACTTCTTTACTAGAAAATGTGATTTAGACTAATGTGGCTGAAACATGGCATCCCAAAAAGTTCATGAGATTCAGAGTAAAAAGTGAATGTGAATGCCAAAGTGTGAAAGTGAATGCTAAACAAAAAGAACACTCTCAAAACACATTCAAACTAAAGTGAATGAAACACAACTTATAGCAAATTCAGGTTCAGAACACAGCGAAAGTAAAGAACTATTAGTGCCAAAGCTTTTTCAAAGCAAGTGAAACAGATTCAGTGAAGATTCAAGCAACTGAAATAGAGTCAATGCAGTTCAAAAATAGATTCAATGAAGTTCAAGCAATTGAAACATATTGAATTCAGATTCCCACAGTGCAGATTCAAGTAAAGCAAGTCCAACTAATGCAGGAATTATTGAGTATCTAACTTTCTCTAAGTTCATCCATTCATTCATTCAGATGAAGAGGGAGGAAGCTAAAATCACTGCATGGGAGAACCTTCAGAGGGCAAAAGCCAAGGCAGCGATAAGGAAACTAGATATTCGTTAAAACCTTTCCAGTTAGCATGTGTTATGCAATTCTAGATTTTATGGAGAAGTGTCACATTACTTATCCATCTTATGCGCACAACATTCCAAATAATTTTCAGAAATCTGTCAAGCAAGAATCAATTAACTTTTTTACAAATGCTAAAGTAAATAACTTTTTACTGAGGGAGAAACAATGGGTGTAGTCGGTGTTCCTCCCGTTGCCAGATTCTGAGCCTAGAAAGTTCAAAAAAGTAAAACAAACAAAACATCATTAGTCATAGTAGTTTGAAATAACCACCAATGAAGGAAATTATAAGCTACTTGGTTTTTCTTTAACTCGTCAATTTCATTCCCCATATGTGCAATTTCAGACTTGCATTGAACACGTTCCTCACAAATCTCAGCCATTTGACCATTCATTTGTGATAATATAGTTAATTTTGTTTTTGTGACTCCTTTTTCAAATGTTCTTACATGGCCATTCTTCTTTTTTTTTTTGGGGGTAATTTAGCTTGAAATTAAAAAAAGGTTAACCGCGGCCATTCTTCTTGGGACCAATCACTTTAGAATAAGGATCCTCTTCCAGATTAGTTGAAGGTGAGCTTTGTATATCCAGTTCATTTTTTTTCCATATCATTTTGTAAAATTCCATAACGAAAATACAATGTAAAGACCACTGAGATTGTCAATAAATATGACAAGTAAAACGCACAAATAATGAAAGGGTCATGGCCTTACAATCTTTTGAGCGACATTATTGTTTGCGGGTCGACCATCCTTTTTTTTATGTCTTGTGGCCCAAACAGCAACTCTACTTGTCTTCTTTTTTTCGCTTTCTAGAGTAAAGACATCAAAATGCAATTTGAGTTACACTTTTTAATAGGAAGTATGACGATCTTTCATAATGAACAAAATAATAGAGGTATTACCAACTCAGCGGTCAACCGTGCATATCCCATACGGCTCATAGTATGCTGCAGCTCCAGTTGTTTCTTTGTCATCTCTTTAAAGTTTTCACTTTTAACCTGAACTCAAGAACAAAATAAAATCACAACCTTGGATGTTGCAGCTTTAGTTGTCCCTTTTCCAAATGCACATACCTTGAATGCTGCACTAGTCTTGTCCTTCACAAAATCCTTCCAATCATGCAGTGATTTGACGTTATCAGGCTGCAGCTTTAGCCTTTCGACCTCGTTTGGAGCATTCTTTACTTTTGTGACTAACCTCGACTTTAAGGCTCTCCAAATTTCAACCATTCTCTGGAAAACTAATTCTCTATGCTTCATGAAGATTGAATCTTACCTGAAAATATGAATGTAACTAAGAGAAAATTCTATCATTTTTCAGTTTTACAAATGATAGAATACTTGGCCACTATACCATACCTGAATTGATTGCCATAGGACTGCTAACAATCCCGAAGGAAGCTTTCGCCAATCCGAAAGTGTATATGGTACAATCTCTCGAACTAGAGGCCCCAAGAAAGAAGACAACTTGATTGATCCATCACCAATTGGTTGACCATTCTCGTCAAACTTAACTTCAATCTGACTACCTCCATCGACAGCAATGATTTTTAGCTTGGTTGGCCCTCTTTTGGGTTTTAGATTCTGTGACTCTGTTGTATGGGCAACATTTGTTGCTGGACTATTTGGGACAATATCTGGTAATGTCTCAGGACTTTCTTGACTCGGTGTTTGGTTACGATGCAAGTCACATGATAACTCTTTACTAGGAGCCATGCTGCACCTGTTCACATAACTTGTCATGAAATTAGTTAAGTAGATCAAAAGATACATGTAACTCACATTACGTTGTCATTGTAGCAAAAGATAGATAAAGCGACATAGAAAATGAAGTTACAGATATGGGGAAAAAAAAGGAGTAACCAAATATATATTATCCAAAATGACACGACAATTGAAAATAGGCATAACAATTTAAATGTGCGAATGTCCAACTAAGATTTCCTTTCAATAACTCCAAAATTACACAAATCATACTAGTGTGCCCTCGCAATCTTCTCTTGTATTAGTTACGCTATCTTCTTCATTATCATCATCAATGTCCATACCAAGTGTTGAAATATCTTATGGCCTGGAAGAACTATCAACAGTTTCTTTGAACATTTCCATGTCGTAAAAACCCCTAGGTGGTGCCTTCAGAACAACATACCAATTGGAAGAGTCTACCTCTATTGAATAAAAAACTTGTTTTGGTTGTGAAGCAAGGATGAAGGGCTCTTTGTCATATTGTGTCTGACCTTGGTGTAGGTTAACAAGTGTAAAGCCATCTGTAAAGCCATCTTCAATCTGAACACCATGACCAATATTTGCCCAATCACACTTGAACATTGGAAGTTGGAATTTATGATAATCTCACAAAACTATTTCTTTGATCACTCCATAGTACGAAACTACATCAACAACTTGTGCAATGTCCTTCACACTTGCTCTACACATGGTTGTTCTGCTCATTGCTTGCTTTCTAGGACCATTTGCCAACCATTGTAGTCTATCCAATTCCTTATTTGGGCACGACTGTATCAGAATCTGTTCAAGTATAAGCAACGCAATTATAATTATCTTCTGTATATTTTTTTGCCTAAAAACCTCAATGAAAGAAAAACGTAAACCTGTTCTTTCAACCAGTTTGAAAAGGTGTCATCGTGTCTCCGCAAAAGTAGACTTTTATTTTTTTTGTAGACAAAGGCTTGGATTGGATTGCCTTAGCTCCTCTAGATGTTTCCTAATAGGAAAAAAGAATAAATAGGAAGTGATTCATCCACTTAAGCTACAAATTCAACATTTAAAGTTCTATCAAACTTACTCTAAATATGGTTCCACAATTGCTGTATTGAATAACACATAACGATGTGCATTTTCTAATAGAACCTCACCCAATGTAATTGATGTGCCATATGATATTGGACAACCTTCAAGAATTACATCATTCTCGAAATCTTGATTTCGGCGTTCTAGGTAATCTGCTCCTCAGGTGTCTTCATATGTCTACTACAAAATGTCATTCACTCTTCTGCTAGAAAGCATTCTGCTATGCAACCTTCAGGTCGTGCTTAATTCCTAACGTTAAATCTTCATATGTCTAAACACAAAGGTAATATATTAAGATGGTATAACTATAAATGATGACGCTCAAAAAGGTAAATAAGAGTTCACTTCTCGAAAAGGAACATCCAACGGAAATGAACTGGCCCACAAAGTTGTTCTTCTCGTACTAGGTAAATTGTTAAGTGAACCGATGTTAAAGAATGAGGGAGGAAAGAAACTCTCAAATATGCATAAGGTTTCCACAACTTCATCTTCAAGGGCTTCCATTTCTTCTCGATCAATGACTCTTTGACACAATCTATTGAAGAATGAACAAAAGCGAAGTATTGCATTTCTAGGTCCCTTTGGTAGCAATCTTTTAAGGCTATAGGCAACAATTGTCGCATTAGCACGTGATAGTCATGGGATTTGATACCTGCGACCTCAACTCATCCATTGATACACAGTTCCCAATGTTTGACCTATATCCATCAGGTCATTTCAAATCAAATAACCTAGTGCAAAAAATCTGTCTCTCAGCCTTAGAAAGAGTATATGGAGCTGGAGGAAGATATGTCATTGTCCCTCGCTCTTCTGGATGCAAATCATTCCTTATTCCCAAAATTTGTAAATCCTTGCGAGCATTTAGGCCATCCTTAGATTTTCCAATGATATCCAATAGCATGCCAATAATGCTCTCACAAATATTTTTTATGATATGCATTGCGTCTAAGTTATGACGAATTGGCAATTCCTACATAGACAATTAAATACCAACTCATAAAACCTACTAGAACACAACATGAAATAATTATTAATATAATGACAATGCATTTAAATACCACTTGGCTCCCAATATGGTAGATAAAAAAGGATTGACCTCTTTTTCCACATTTGTTTATCTTCGTCATCTCGCTTTCGTTTTGGCGTTCCACCTTTTCGCTTTTTGCCTTTTCCCCAATCATTCTTAAAACCTATAAGAGCAAGTGAAATCCAACGCCAATGAACGCCAATGTGTCCCAAATAATCCTCAATTCCGCTTGGGCATTCCCGGTCACACAATCTTGGGAATTGAACGAAGTGAGAGGTCAGCTCCCCCCTTTGAGGGATGCAAGGGACCAAATTAGATGGACACTTACCCCAAATGGACAATTTAGCATTACATCTCTTTGGGAGGAACTGAGGCAGCCATTTCCCAAGGTGACCTGGCATAAAACTGTTTGGTTCTCTGGTCATATACCAAAATGCAGCTTCATTGCTTGGATTGCCATCCAAGGTAGGCTTTCCACGGAGGATCGTCTTGTTCTTTTTGGACTTAAATCCTCTTCTCAGTGCAGTTTCTGCTCGGGCAGCGAAAGCCATGATCATTTGTTCTTTAATTGTGTGTTCTCCACACAAGTTTGGAATACTATTTTAGCAAAAATAGACGAGAGATGGTTTCCCAGGTCTTGGGCAGATTGGATCTCTCACCTATCTGCTTTTAAAGGGAAATCACTTAAGAGTGTTGTCATCAGATTGATTTTCACTGTTACAGTGTATCACATATGGATTGAGAGGAATATGAGGAAGTTTCAAAGTTCCGCAAGCACTGGGGGCGTAATAGTTCACAAAATCTATAACATGATAAAGAGTAGACTCCTGTCGCTGCCCAAATTGACCATAGGCTCTCATGATTCCAGATTTATTAGAGTATGGGGTCTAAGTATAGAATAATCTCTCATGTTACTTGTTTAGTAGATTTGGAGTTTCTTGCTTAAAGTTGATTTGGGCTGAATCTGTTTTCCAAAATCCATCTTTGAGCAGGGGGTAAATAGCAGATATTTGGTAACTCCCTGATGGTACATTTATTTTGTTCTCAGATATCAAGTGCCACTCTGATATCTGGAGCCACTCTCATGTTGCTTGTTCGCTGAATTGGAACCTGGTTCAGCTTTAGTTGGTTGAGTGTCCCACCATATGTGTGTACCCGTGCGTTGAGTGTTCGAGCTCCTTCTTTTCTTGTGAGAGGAGGTAATATTTAGTGGGAGGCATTTTGTGAGGGAGAGTGGAGGGAGTTGCAGTGTCCCCTTTGCTTTTAGTGATGAATTAGGCTTCGAGGGAGTAGAAGGCGAGCAGATATGGTTACCTTTTGGAGATTCAGATTGGTTCTCTTTTGAGTGTCCTTGTTCTTAAGGCATTCTTCATCAGTATTCTTAGTTGCTGGTCTTTGGCATCTTCTGTAGTTCCTATTTAGTGAGTTGCTTGCTAAGTGGTTACTCCCTGTTTTCTGTTCTGTTTTCTGTTATTGTACTGTTTAATGGACTGTAAATGATTAGATTTTCTGCTGTAATGGTTGCAACTGTAAGTTTCCAATGGTTGAGCTCCACAAATGCTATCCCATGTGATAGGTGGTTTTTGCAGTATGTACTTCTCTTAGGCTGTTTTCTGTGTTTTATGTGGATATTCAATTGTTTCTGGTACTGTTTTGTGAATAGTGGTATATGTTCTTTATGCCTAACCATCTGGGGCTGTCGTTGGGATCTCCGTTCACAGAGGGGGACGTCCTCTGTTTAGCATATTTCCTCCTACCCACTTCTGTTTAGATAAGAACGTTGCTGCTGTTGTTGCCATTGCGATGTTCTGTTGTAGCTGCTACTGCGGCTGTTTTGTTGATGAACCGTGACCGTATTGCTGTCCATGCTTTCCATGCTTTCTGATTTGCTATGCCATCTGTGTTACATGGTATGCCTCCATATAAACAAAGCACCATTAGCTGAAAACGAGCCAAGAAGGAGCATGCTGCTGCCTTCTTAAGAGAGGTGCTAATGAATGGAAGATGGTTGTGTTAAATGGGTAATGAATGCAGCAAGTGTAAGCCACACGTATGATTGTTCGCTGTGGGCTCTCAAGCTGCTGCCGAGTGCTGCTGCTGCTGTTTGTTTGTTTGTTTGTTGCTGTCATGACAGCAGTGAGCACTGCACTGCACTGCACTGCTCTGGTACCTTGCTGCTACTGTTCGGTGAACAACAATCAAGAAGATGTTGTTCTGCTGCTGTATTTATACACTGCTAACTGTGAGGGTGGTTGGGCAACTCCATGAGGATGGCTCTTGACCCTCCAAGATCACTCCTTCACTTTCTTGTGGACCACGCAGAGGCATTCGGAAGCCCATCTTGTTGGTTGTATTTAAGTTATTCTCATATTGACTCTTTCGTAGTAGTCAGGATACATTAACTGTATACCTTTTGCCATCTGTTTTGTATCCCTCCATTGGATGGATGGGAAACAGATGTTCCATTTTCATGTAGTCCTTTCTAGCCTTTTGCGTAGGCTTTCTCTATTTTCTCTGTTTTCTTTTCTTTCTTTGCTTTTCCTCCTGGGGTATGCCCCTTGTAGGCTGTATATTCGTTTACTCTCTTTTTTATTTCAAGCTGATTTACCCAAAAAAAAAAAGTGAAATCCAACGGCCAGTCATGATTGGAGGTTTTTTCCCTTTCTCTTCCTTTCCGTAAAACCATGCTTTCTTCTTTCGAAAAGGGTGGGATGGTGAAAGAAAGCACCTATGCCCCATATATACCATCTTTCTATAGAATTTTAACCATTGAAAATGTGTTTGTTCTTCATATATTGGACATGCAGTTTTACCCTTTGTCTTACACCTGACAAGATTTCCATATGCTAGAAAATCATTTATGGTCCATAACAAAATTGCCCTCAACTTGACCTAGAGTCCGTAAGTACATCATAAATATTTGTACCATTGATCCACAAATACTGTAGGTTCTCAATGAATGGTTGTAAATACACATCAATATCATTACCAGGTTGCTTAGGTCCTGGGATTAACAATGTCAATAACACATGTTCTCTCTTCATCCATAACCAAGGTGACAAGTTGTATATAACCAACATAACAGGCCAACAACTATACGTAGAGCTCAAATTGCCGAATGGATTGAAACCATCAGTAGCAAAACCAAGCCTTAGATTGTGTGGGTCTTTTGTGAAAGATGACCACTTAGAATTAACTCTCTCCCACGTGGGGGTATCAACTGGGTGTCGCATCTTTCCATCTTGGCTTTTATGAGTGGAGTGCCACGTCAAATTTTCAGCCATCTCCGCTGACCTATACATGTCTTAAATCCTCGGATTATAGGAAAATATCTCAAAACTTTTGCAGGAACCCCTTTTCTTATTTTCTTTGTGCATACATCTACCTCCTATCTTGAACTATTACATTTTGGGCAATTCTCCAACTCTGCATTCTCTTTCCTGAATAAACAACAATCGCTCACACAAGCATGGATTTTTTTGTAACCCAGTTTAAATGCTTTGAGAAGTTTTCTAATAGCTTGCATGGAGTCTACCATTACATTATCCGGAGGGAACATATTATGTAGATCCTTCAGAAGACCATTAAAGCTCTCATCAAACCACCCATTATCAGTTTTACATTTGTATAATTTACGATTGCTGATAACTTCGTATAGTTTTGGCAACCTGGGTACAATGGAGTTTCAGCATCTTCTAATGATTTTGCAAACTCGTCCCTCTTTTCTTCCTGTGGTTGAACATGCTCTTCATCACGTGCATATGCCGCACTATACAAGTTATAAGCATCCAACATTTCCACTTCTTTAGGGTTTTCAACTGCACTTGGGTGCTCCCCGTGAGGAAACCAAGTTGTGCATGTAGGATCCATTCCCTTTATTACTAAGTGCTCAAAAACATCCTCTAGACAGTGGTGGCTTAAATTACGGCAATCTTTGCAAGGGCATAGAATCTTTCCTAGATTTCTGCCATTTTGGTTAGCCATTTTCACAAAACTCAATGCTGCTTTCATATACTCATCAGTGGATCTACCAATGTTAAAGGAAAATATGTTAAACACTTTAATAATCTACAACCACTTTATGTGTAGTAGCCTGAAGGTATATTTTTATTACCTAATCAAACGCACCCAATTTTTGTCCATCATCCTAACAGCAGACAACTTGTTTCCTGATATTAGTTAATCATACAAGCGAAATCCTCATGAAATATACATGGACATATATCATTCTTGGCAATAAGCAAGAAATCCAAACCCTCTAAGTGCATAACTTGTGAAAATAGGGTAAAAGATAACTATGATTCATGATCTTGAAGTTGCAAAGACTATACATAAAGACTAAGAACGACTAGCTTTAGAGATATGTACAACAGTAGTGAAAGAGCAAAAGAGCTAATGGTCCAATGCATAAAGGCAAAGAAAGTGGCACCCATTAAGCTACACATTTTAACAAAGACAAAACCAAGATTATGATTGGGAAAAAAACGGAAATGCATGGCTGATACTTTGAACTTCAATGTAGAAAGCAGGAAGACAGGGTGCCGATGGTTTGCTAAGCCTAAGAACCTCCATGAGATACTAGTTTGATGAATATAGAATCTTCTTTGAGGAACTGTCATACATCTCGATGTCTGTGTTGCCCCTTTCTTATAATTAACAAAGAAATTCCCAAGAATATGTACAACGAAATGTTTTTTTTTTTGGTTAAATCAGCTTGAAATTAAAAAGAGGGTAACCAGATATACAGCCTACAAGGGGCATACCCCAGGAGGACAAAGGAAAAAAAAAAGAAAAGGATAAAAGAAAAGATAAATAGCCTAGGCCAAACAGCTACATAGGACAAAACGAAAATGAAACACCTGTTTCCTACCCATCTGATAGAGGGATACAAAACAGGTAGCAAAAGGCTTACACATTGTGCAACCATGCAACCATGCAATAGAACGATATTTACAAAAGAGTATAAGAATTAGACATCAACGGGAAGCAGACCGGACAATTACTCGAGTCACAGCCACCATCCAGATCTTCTGAACACCAATACAGGAAACAGTAGGGGCAGCGCTGTGGTCAAGTGTAACTGCAGAGTAGCTGGTCACTGCTGTTCCTTGCTGCTTGTAGCAGCGGCATAACAGCAGCATACAGCAGCAGCAGCAGCGGATAACAACAGCAGCAATGCAATCCAGAAACCAAACTTCAGCTGACCAAACAGAGAATAGAAGGGGCAGGTGCATGCTCCGATAGAGCTGCAAAGCAGCTGGCCACTACTGCTCTGAGCTGCAACAGACAGCAAACAACAGCAGCATCAAATAGCTGCAGCTATTTGCTGCAAACAGAAGCTGGACAGCAGAAGCAGCAACACCAAAATAACAGCAGCAGCAGCTACAAACAGCAGCAAATACATCACAACCTTGTTGGACTGTTAGGCCCAAAACCTAACAGCAGCAAACAGCAGCAAATAGCTTTATAGCTTTGCAGCTACAAACAGCAGCAAAATAACTTTAAGCCCAAATAGCCTAACCCCATTTCTTCCAACAATGCATCACAGAATTGCAATGCATCACAGACAGCAGCAGATTACAAAGTGCAACAGCACCATAAGAACAACAATAGATGCCTGCCTCAGGAAATGCAGAAAACAGACCTAAACGCAGAACATAACATCATTAGGGTAAAAGAAACACCTTAAAGCGGCAACCCAACAGAAGAAAGAATATGCAAAGGACTTCCCCCTCTGCGAAGGGAGATCCCAACAACAGCCCCTAAAGGTTAGGCATAAAATAAAGATGAAAACCTCATAAGAGTAAACATTCTTACAAAGATAAGGAAGAATAGAAACAATATACAACTTGGAAGCTAACAAACGAGGAATAACAAAGCTGAAAATGGAGAATAACCGACAAATCCCGATCTGAAAGCTCAAAACAAAATAGAGCCCGAGAAAATTAGATGAGACCAATAAAAGCCAAGAGGTCAAAACCACACACCATCTTACAATAGGATGCAAGAACAAGGAACTGCTCACACCACTACTCCCTCGAAGCCTAGACCTCCAGCAAACTACAGTAAATAGGGGGCTCGAACTCCCTCAACTCTCCCTAACAATATGACTCCCACTAGATATTACCTCCACTCACAAAAAAAATTAGGGGCTCAAGCACACACCTCACGGGATCACACATATGCAGGAACACACAATGTAACAGATTACCAAAAGTGCTAGCATTGAGATTAAGATAATAACCTTGTATATAGAAGTAGTAGAGACGTTCTTAAATCAAACAGATAAGGAACCCTCCATGCACATCTTGTCAGCCAGCCACATGAGAAGATAGAAATTAGATAACTAAAGCAAATCATAATCATGTACCCGCAACATTCCACTCATTTACTATCCATGCTTCTTGTGAATGAGGCATTCTAGGTAGGGATGAAAGTCTATTCCTAACCATGGAGCAAATTTTGTGAACAACTGCCTCCCATGTACAGTAGACGTTTTGGAACTTCCGTACATTCCTTTCGATCCAAATATGATATATGGTCACTGCAAAAACAAGTTTAGTAATGACAGCCCAAAGAGACTTACCCTTGACACCTGATAGAAACGTGACCCAATCATCCCAAGACCTACTGTGCCAAGAGACATGAAGCTTGGTCTGAATGGCACCCCATACCAATAGAGAGTAAGGGCAGCTAAAGAAAAGATGGTCATGACTTTCCAACCCCTAACACATACTACATTGGGGAGAAACGTTAAGACCAAAGAGCACGAGTCTATCAGCCGTGGATAACCTATTCTGAATAGCCATCCAAGTGATAAAACTGCACTTTGGAAAGTGTCCTGAATACCATAACAACTTATACCACAGGACTTGACGAAACGGGGTTCTCAACTTGTCCCATAGAGAGGCAATTGAGAACTGACCATTGGGTGTGAGGGTCCATTTAAATTGATCAGCGCTGTTCAGCCTAGACTGAACCAGAGAAGGCAAGCAATTCCTAATCTCATTAAGCTCAAAGGTTTGGGTTATGGGGAAAGCCCAGTTTGAGTTAATTATTATGTGAGACACAGTAGCCTCCTTCGGGATACCAGAGTCATAAGAGATTCTATTGCCAAATCTGCTTATCAATGGACCAAGAGGATGCCAGTTATCAAACCACAGGGAGGTGGATTGACCATTACCTAAAACACTAAGAATGAAAGGTTGCACCACAGGTCTGAGAGTTAGAAGTTTCCTCCAAACCCAGGTGCAATCACCAGGAATTTTCAAGCTCCAAAAATTCCTCCCTTTTATTAAGTAAGATTTGACCCACTTACACCACATTGACTGTTCCCCCTTTGAAATTAGAAACCAAATGTGTTTGGCAATGGCTGACTTGTTCCACACCTGCATAGACTTGAAACCAAGACCACCCTCCTGCTTAGGAGAACACAAGTGTTCCCAAGAGACCTTGGCACCTGTTTTCCGTAAATCAGGGCCAGACCAAAGAAATGCCCTAAGAATTGACTCGACTTCCTTAATCACCTTTTTAGGTATGATGAACAAGGAAGACCAAAAGGTTTGGATGGAAAAAAGGACATTTGAGATTAATTTAACCCTCCCAGCATAGGTGAGGTCGCGATTAGTCCATGTCTTAGTTCTTGCAACAATGCTCTCCACTAACCTTTGGCAATCAACAGCCTTAAGTTTAGTGGAGAGAAGAGGGACACCTAAATACCTGACTGGAAGGATACCCTCTTGAAACCCTAAGACAGCCAAGATGGCCAGTCTAGTGCTGGGGGAGACCCCGGAGAAGAAAATGGTACTCTTCCGCGGACTAGGAGAAAGACCCGACATATACTGAAATTCATTGAGAGCATCTTGAACGTGATTGACAGAGGTTAGGTCACACTTGCAAAATAGCATCAAATCATCAGCAAAGCAGAGATTGATTAAGTTGGTACGCCCACAACGCCAATGAAAGTGGAAACCAGGGAGAGTGGATTTTTCCCTACGAAAACAAGTGAGAACCTCCATAACTATGACAAATAGATATGAAGATAAGGGATCACCTTGTCTCAACCCTTTTTGACCCAAAATGTATCCAGTGACCTCACCATTGATACTAAGCGAATAATTGGCTGTAGTAACACAAGCTTGGAGCCACTTGATCATAAGGGGGTGGAAATTCATGGAAGTCAGAACATCCCAGAGGAAATCCCATCGGATATTGTCATATGCTTTCATAATGTCTACTTTCAGTGCACATCTGGGAGACGAAGAGAATTTATGATATCCTCTCATAAGCTCCTGAGTAAGAAAGATATTATCAGCTATCCGCCTTCCTTTAACAAACCCTGATTGGACAGGATCAATTAAAAGAGGGAGGACAGACTGCAGTCTTCTGGCAAGTATTTTAGATATGCACTTATAAATAGTGTTGCAACAGGAAATAGGTCTGTAATCCCCTACCTTGGATGGATTAGAGACCTTAGGAACAAGAGCAACCAACGTTGAGTTGGCCTTCCTAAGCAGCTGACCAGACATGAAAAAGGCTTTAACAGCTGCAGTGACTTCATGGCCAATGATAGGCCAAGCTCGCTGGAAGAACCCAACATTGTAGCCATCCGGGCCCGAGGCCTTATTAGGGTGAAGAGACCGAAAAACGTCCCTAATTTCAAGGTCAGTAACCTCTACAATCATGGACTGTTTTTGGTCATCCGATAACCTCCTACAAAGAACCTGTTGGATTCTTGAAAGACCATGATAGGGAGTAGAGTGAGCTGTACCTAGCAGGTTGGTGTAGTAACTAACAAAGCTTGTTTTGATAACACCAAAATCATGAGTGAGAGACCCATCCTCCAACACCAAACTAGAAATCTTACTTCTGTTTCTGGTGTTACTCACAGATTTAAAGAAATATGAAGTGCATTGGTCTCCAAGCTTTAACCATTGAATTCGGGACTTTTGTTTAGCTAGACTTTCCTCAGCTCTAAGCAACGTGAGGAACTGTTTATGGACCACTCTTTCCTGATTAATAATAGAGAGATTAGAAGGTTAACTACCCAAGTCCTAGCGTCCGCTACCCTCCTAGTGACATCGCTAAAATCTCTATTATTAATAAGCTTAAACTCATTTTGCAACAATTTGAGCTTCTCACGTACACAAAACATTGGATTGCCAATAATCACTCTTCTCCATACACGTTGCACCACATTTAGAAACTGAGGATGTTCAGATAGGAAATTGAAGAACTTAAAAGGCTTAATGAGCCTCCTAGGAGCAGGAGTGATGCAAACAATACCTGGAGAATGATCAGAAATCCCTAGAGTGGGAAAATGAGCAGAAGAGCAACTAAAGACTTTCATCCACTGCTCATTAACGAGAGCCCGGTCCAATTTGGTGGTGACAAATTGACTAGGATCCTGTTTATTAGCCCACATGAAAAAACAACCAGTATATCTTAAATCATCCAACTCTAGAGCGTAAAAACACTGATTGAACTCATCCATATGAGAGGGCCAACAAGAGGTGCCCCCATATTTGTCATTGGGGAATCTTATAACATTAAAGTCTCCAAGAACAATCCAAGGAAGTGAGGTGCCGATACGTTGGAGACTAGACCAGAGTGCCCGTCTATTTAAGTAACTATTAGCCATAGACAAAGGTTGCCAAAAAAGGGAACCCTCCACCCGTAGGATGCACCTCACAGTGGATAAATTGATCAGACTGATCCAAAACCTGGACTTGCATGAGACCAGGATCCCAACACACAAAAATTCTACCACTGGGTGCATGAGAGTAGTTGTTCACAAAATCCCACTGAGGACAGACAAATTTAATTACTCTAGAAGCAACATCCTCCTTAATTTTATGTTCTAACAACCCCAAAAGTGAAAGATTATTTCTATTTACAAAAGATTTAACCTCAATTTGCTTAATAGAAACATTGAGACCGCGAGTGTTCCAAAATCCAAGGTTAATGGGTTGTACAGCCATAAAAATAAACAAGCAGCAAATAAGTAAACAGCAGAAATGTAGGTATAGGATGCTGCCTTAACAAAAGGATACGAGTGAATTAATTCGTTCCACGGCTTAAGGCATAGGAGGATGCCTCCTTAGCTTGCTTCCGCAGACGCCTTTTGGTAGACTTGGAGAGATGTTTATTAAAACCAGTGTCTCCATTGGAATACAAGATAATAGGTTCACCCGTCACCCCTGAGGCCAAATGATCAGGAGGCTCAGGGGTTGGAAAGATCTCAAGCTCAGAATGAGGTGCAATCAAGGACTTTGCTGCTATAGATTGGCACGGTGCCTCAACCTCCTGCTTGCTGCTGACCACCCCTTCCAGGACCTCTAATAACTCATCCTCAGAATCACTGAGCTCATCCCCATTTGAGTGCTTAATAGAATTGGGGATGCTGACTTGTGGAGGTTGGACACACTCAGCCATTAGATTTCCATTTCCAACTTGAGCCACAATATGCACAGCTGCCTTTTGTTTCCCATTTTGAGCAGAAATCTCCTGTTGCTTCTCATACTCCACTAGAGTTACCAGTTGAGAAGCAAGCTAGGGTGGTAGGGAGGATGCAGAGGATTTGTTAGCACATTTATTCGTGTGATGACCAAAGACATGGCATATGTCACACATGGGGGGAAGAACTTGATACTCAATCGACACAACAACTGATTCCCCTGCAACGATAACTGTAATTTCATCAGGAAGAACTTGCTCAGCACTCACTTCAATACATACTCTAGCCTTTGTGGACTGGGTATGTAATAATCCGGATTGCTTAGCAGTTTTAGCTGTAGCCTGATCTACATGCAGAGGCTTGCCAATTGAACTGGCCACTCTGCCTAGACACTCCTGATTCCAAAGTTCAAACGGTAAGTCATGTAGCTTGACCCAAGCCGAGATTTTGGAGGGCTGGGCCTGAGCTGGCTTCATCATCCTGTGCCAGTCTTTGAGGACAAGATACTTCTTAGAGAAGAAATAGGGGCCCCCTTCGAGAACCTGCAGTTTAGCTTGTTCATCCCTAAACTCAAACAGATAGAACCCAGCTACATTAGTTTTAATAGCAACAAAGAGTTCTTTCCATTGGTTACGAGCAGTGGCAGCCAGCAAAGGCTAAGGCATTGGTCCATCAAGAAAATGACCAATCAAATACTTATTCCATTTCCCCACATCAGTTAATTCAATGTCTATTTCAACGATGGCTTCCTTACCCTTCTGCAGGTCAGGAAAGTATTCCAACTTCATGTCCAGAGAAGGGCTCTAAGACTGTAAAAGAGATGCCCAATTCTTAGGTTTAGGTTTAGCAGAACCAACACTTTGTTTGGAAGTGAATGGATGAGGTTCGACAGGGCGAGCCTGGTTACAAAATGAGGTCTGATGGTGTTGTTCAGACGTAGAGTTGACTTGTACTCGAGAATGATGTGTAGAAGAAGCTAGGTTTTGTGTAGAAGAGGAAGGAGCAGAGTCTATAACTAAATGGCGTGAACCAGGCTCACGATGCCCAGTCCTCGGCCGAGTTTCATCTACAATATAACCCATATTGGGATCTCCTTCTACATAAGGATTTCCTCTGGCATTGTACAAGAACTTTTGGTTAGAGGAAGATGGATGTACCTGCTTTTGATGATTCACGAGCTGAGAGACACCGCCCTGTAGCTGGCTGGCTCGTTCTTCTGCTTCCCGTACTAGAGCTTGCTCAAAGACCTGCTGGAGTTTCCGAGATGGACTAGAAGTTTTAGCCAATTTCGGACTGACCTCCCCTAACACTCCTAACTCCCCCGTAACTTTGAGATTAAGGGATCCCTGGTCCGACGAACCTAGATGGAACTGATGGAGGAGATTTGGAAGCTCAGAGATCTGAGAAATGCAAGGAGCCTCAGCGAGTAGGATAGATTTAGGATCGGATTGCATGAGTGGAGATTGAGATGGAGATACAACATATTCGTCCATCGCACAACCGAGAGATCGAGAGTCAGAGTTCCGGAGAGTTTGGTGAGAGGGAGTTGTACCGCGGCGGCTTCTTCGAAGCTCATTAGAGTCAGCAGCTTTAAGCCCTATACCTTCTGCCATGGAGATTGAACCATCACCCATGATGAACAGGACAGAGTCGCCCTAATCGCCCATTGCAAGCTATAGTTGCCTTTCCTTTTTCCCGTTGAATTATGACTTACAACTAAATGTTTATTCCAAAGAAATGACCAAGTTTGAGTCTTTTAACATCAAAAATTGTGGAACATACTTGGAACATGTGTTTACTCAAGGTTGTGCATGTTACAATATATGTGCCACATCATATGGTTCCTCTCATACTCGCCAAACGACTAACCATCAGAAAAATCAAATGATCAATGACATGGCATATGAAACTAATGCTCGAGAAAACCATGAAAGTAGTGTCTCAAGGAGTGATGGAAGGACAAGTGATGTGAGAGACATAGACATTGATGAAAAGATCTGCTATTTAATTGGTCTATAGATAAGATTGCCCTTCTACCAGGTTGAACCTGGGTTGATGTTGTTGTTGAGGAAATATTTGGAAACAAATACTAAAAATTCGGCAATTATATTGTTAGCTGTTCTTCTTTCACGTCTACTTGTTCTGACTCCTTTAAACCACAATGCTGCTCAAGTAAGTTTCCATAGATTCTTTTGCAGGAAAGAGTTCATGTCTACTTTGTCACCGCTGGGCAAAAGAGCCACCTCATGTAACATATATTCCTAGCTGAAACTCGTAGATATATAGTGTTCCAAGAGCTTAATTTTTTTCAATTATGATTTTGGCATGGGACTATTACATTATACTGCCCACTAGTCTATCCCATATCTAGTCCCTGGTCAAAAAATATGAACCATGATTCTTTTGTATAAAATTCTTTTAACACCATATCAGTTACATGACTCGCACTTGCTTATGCGAAGGCTGGACACGAAGGAGGTTTTGTTTGGTGGTGCCAGATATGTTCCTAATATTGTGTCACTCCAAAAAAATATTGTCATTGCCTTAAGCCCAAGTTTAGCACCAGTTAACAAGTGACATATATAGCGGCGACAATTATCAGTAACACTTCATCTCAATAACCAAGCTTTAGGTATATCGGTGAGACTTCATCAATTTTTCTTTGATTTCTCTCCCTAGTTCACATTCTATTTCATAAAATAAAGACAACCATAACCAACAAATCACACGTGCTCGTATACCATTTGCTACTAACTGTACGACATCATTTAACTAGAAATAGATACCAAGAAAAAATTAAAGCCCGAACCTTATATTTCGGTAAGAATGAAAGGCAAAAATCAAATTAAACCTAGTGAGAAGTTTCCAAACTGATTGTTTGCTTCTACCGGTGCAATATGTCGGAATATGCTTTGATTCTTCTCCAAATGCACAATGAAGAAGCAGATGAATGATGAAGGTTATGAGATTAGTAAAGAAACAAAAGTTATTGGATACACCGACAAAAACAGACCATTTATACACTGACATCAATAAGCATATAATATTAACCCAAGTGATTTGGGGAACAACAACCCAGCTATTAAAACACAACCAGTGGACCTCTTGAAACTTTTTCTTTATAGTTGTTTCATAAAACCTAGGGTAGGAGACCATATTATTTAAAATAAATTCTGGTCTATTCTCTGCAAACTATGTATATGAAATGAAGATTTATACAAAGTAGAACTTTTAAGCACATAGACCCTAAAAAATAACCATAATTTCTAATAAACAATGTAAAATCACAAACCCCCAAAATCAAACCCTAAAAATGCTTAACATTACATATATGTCAGTATATATAAGATAATCATTTTCAAAGTAGTTGGGTTTGTGCATGTCCGAAAGCTTCTCACTCTACAACTGGATTTGTGGCTGGGTTTGCTTAATCATACATGATCGAAAGCTTCTCACTCTAATTTTGAAGTGGCTTGGTGTGGCTGGTTCGGGTGCCCCAAATGCGGGCAGCCTATCGCGTGCACCTTCGTCTTGCCGAACTGGTCAAGGTACTTGAGGAAATCGATCATGTCCGCGCCAATGCATCGAGCCAGCGTTAGCGGCGACTTGTGGTTCTTCAAGTACTACAAGAACGTGTTCCAATCTCGTCGCTTTTGCGACTTGTACCGGCTCAAAGTCGGCGCCGCTGCAGTTGACCCAGCCTCCGCCGATTCTCCGCCGCCTGGAGTGGTCAATGAGGGACCTTCGCCCTCATTCAGGTCGGGCGCTCCGACTCCGGCTTCAGTTGCCGAATCCATCGATTTTCAACCCTCTTATTAGAACATGAAATTCAACAGCCTCTTACTGGATTTTCACGGGAAAGGGAAGATTTGGCGTGTTACTTTGGATTTCTGGTCTATGGGTAATTTGGAGAGAGTGAGAGAGAGAGAGAGAGAGAAACCTAGTGTGCACGATTGAAGCCCTAGGACACGAGAAATTGATCCATTAACGAGCAAAACTAGTTCTCAATGCTTGAGATATCAAGCCCCAATTCGCGCGAAGTGATTGGGAGATTTGGTGCCTCTAATTTTGATGGAGCGATTGGAATTTTTGGTGACTTTGGGAGGCAAGGATTGGCGCCTAAAGCTTTTGCGAGTGGAACGCTTTCTCCTTTAATGAAACACTATAACTTTATGAGCGCAAGGCTTCGAGGGAGCATTTCCTTGTTTCTGATTAGGGAATGCTATAATTCCTCCTCTTTTATAGCATACATGAAAAAACGCTATAGCTTAATGCAATAAAAGCCCATATTTGTTGTAGTGAGAGGCTGATGAAGAGGTTACTTAAGAGATTGAGTACCTACCGAAAGTGGATCTTCCTTCCCTTTCTAGACTACGATCAGAGATACGTTGGAAAGGGTAGGGCATTGTGAGAACGTACCGTAAGAAAACTTAAGTCTTACTTGTATGACTAATAGTTAGGGCTGGCTGTAGTGAGCACGTGTATGGCCCATGCGGCACTTCCTTATCTATTTTCAATTGTCATTTAAAAAAAAAAACAATAGGAATGTTGCATGTCATTGTATACGAAAAAATTTTAACATTGTTTTATTCTGTCAACTTCGAAATCTTTGTCACAATGTTGTACAGTAGAAACCTTTAACCTAAATTCATATGAAAACTAATGCCCATATCAATGCTGCCCACGTCATCAAAATTTTTTTATGTCAATCTCGAGGTCAAACTCCAAACCAAACCCCAACGTGACGCTGAGTAGCAATGAGATTGTGCAACTTTCATGGATGATTCGCTGCAACTGTGCAAGAACCCTAACCCCAAGCATTGTACGCCCTCAGCCTTATAAAATTGATGGATAAGAGTAAGCCTCATCATTTAGCCCGACGGCCCACGGCCAGCCCTTAGCCCGCCCGGCCCATCGGGCTTTTACCCGGCCCGAGCCCAAGAAACGGGCGGGCTAGCCCGGCTCGTAGTTTGTAATGGGCGGGCTCGGGCCTATGAATTTTTACTCGGCCCGCCCGTAGGCCCGGCCCGTGAGCCCGCCTGGCGTACCCGTCCAAAAGCCCGCCAACGGGCCCGCCCATTAGCCCAAAATCCCAAAAAATCCTTTCTTTTTTCCTTTGGTTTAGTTTTGCCCAAGGCAATTTTAAGCCCGCCCGTTGGCCCGCCCGGCTTTTGTCCCGCCGGCCCGCCAATTGGGCTAGCCCATGGGCCGGGCTTGGGCTTCAATTTATGGTAGGTGGCCCGGCCCGGCCCGATGATGACCCTTAGATAAGAGGATACAGTCAGAATTCTACGACCATGGGCCACCTATTTCCTATGAAGGGGTTTCCTTAACAACGATGGAATCATAGTTTTAGCGAATTCTAGAGCTGCTGGGAATAACCAACATCCGATAAGATGGTGATTGCATTACTTGGCGTCTTACTCGATCTAGGGAGAAGTCAACCACTAGGGAGATGTGATCTAAGTAACCAAATCTATAATAATGCTGACGTAAACTCTGTTTGAAGCCCAATTGCTAAGAAGGTAATTTCAGACACCTATGAAGTCATCAAGGACCTGAGCCTTCCTTATAGCCTGAAGCAGGGAACCCCGAGCAGAACCTGGGATATGACGCATCTCATACAACTATCATGAAGTGCCTCAACCTTTGTCCATACAAGCTAGCCAAGGAACATGATTATCATAAGATTCAATGGCGACCATAGAAGTTAAGAATCTCAAGCTTATGTTTGACTCGCGACCTTTGGATCATAGGAATGATAGAGTCTAACTTCATTTTGGGCATGGATCGGCTACCGCCCCTTGCATCACTATCAATTGCTATCAGAGAAGCAAAGATTCAATTTCTACAAAGGAGGTTGTATTTTGGGACAGAAGAGCTATTGACGATTATTCATCTTAATCCTCTTTCTCCGATTGATTGTATTCATACCTCCCACTGTTTTTCAATCTCTCATGACTCTTTGTAAAATCAACTTTGTCGTAGTGACTCTTCATAGTTAGAGCTACAACTTCAACTGAAGCTCAAATCGTTGAACTCCTTGTCTATTCCAACCACCTAACTCTCGTGACTTTTTCTTTTGTGAGTTGGGTATTCCTAAAAATCATTTTGTTCCAACCTCTCTTAATTTGATTTGATTTGAAGTCAACAGTTAACTCAATTATGAGTCTAACATTTCTGATCCATTAAATACTTCAGTTTGGAGCAATCTTCGTTTATTTTGACCAGCGCACTATTAGCTATCCACAACCTTCGATTCTTTTGATATCACAACAAGACATGTGTCCAATCTTACAAAACTGTAATTCCGTAAACGTAGTTCAATTTTCAATGTTGGAGTTGTCCAGTCCTTGAATGCACATATTGTTGTTATGCTTCACTTTCTTTGAGCTATGTACCCTGTCTTGAGCTAATTATAAGATCCAATCATCATTTCATCAATTTCTTGTTCTATTCTAAGAATGTACCCAAAAGTCATTGTTTATTTTCACTTGTGCTCATTAATTTTTTTTCCTTTTTTTAAACAACCATAGTTAGATACTTGTTTTGAAATACATTTAGTCGATGTGATTTAAAACAAATATCTGGTTCGGTCTCATCGTTGGACCTTGTAATCCTTTCAGAACCTATCGCAGTAAATCTATATTTGTGGTATGTGAACCTTGTTTATTCCATTGCAATATTTGGAAGCCCAAGTATTTGTGTGTTCCATTCACATGTTAAACTTTTTATCAGCATTATTTCAATGACGAAATTCTTCAAATCCAAATCATTGAGTTTGACTTCGGTTAACTTGATTCTCATTGTTCTCGTGTCCAACTCAACTCAAAACTACTAGTACTCTGACTCTTGGAGGAGGAGCTATTCGTACTTTCTATTCGGTGCTTTAATCCACAAACATTTGACTCATGCTTGAAATCTTTTGAAAATTCTTGTAATCTTCTTGTTTCTTTTGGAGAAGAGTACCATCCACCGCCTAAGAGCCAAGCACCAAACTTTCAAGGACTGGTCAAGGAAGTCGATATGTTGATGATATACGATCACTCAAAGCTTGTATAAGAGTTACACCGACAAGAGGACAAGATCATAGACTTTCAACGTACTTTTTGTTCAAGTCGCGCCGTGGGATCATCTGATTTGCCAAGAAAGGGAAATTATCGCCTCGCTACATTGGTACGTTTGAGATCTTGGAGCAAATTGGAGAAGTAGCCTATTGCCTAACTTCACGTTGTCTTTTACGTTTCTATGATGTGGAAATATTAGCCCATTCCACCCATGTGCTTAATTGAGAGGAAGTCACACTAGACAAGGATACGATCTTTAAAGAGCAACCAATGAAAATTTAGGATCATAGAGAAAAAGTTACCTGATGATTGGAGGAATCAACTGGGGAACGAGAAGACACGAATCATGCCAACTACTGACAATTGCATTCACCAGAGAGTACGCTCTAATTTCAAGGACGAAATTGCCTTAAGGGGGATAGATTGTAAAGACCCGGTATTTTTAATAAATAATAATAATTATCAAAAATTAAATATAAATTTTCTCATTAATTTATTTGATGCGAAAAATTAATTATGTCGTCACACCAATTTTATTTCCGTAATCGATCGTGTGCGCACGTACCTGGCGAGTAATTTTACTAGTGTGTGCAACCGAACCCAACCCTTTCCCCAATATTTTTTTGGCAGAGAAAACATAATCCCTCGTCTCCTCCTTGATTCCCTCACAACTTACAGCAATTTGCTCAAATCCCTTATGATTGCTATAATTTGGCAAGAGATTTCAAAAATCTTTTGCTGCAATGATATGCTAAACTCTATAGCTAAAATATACCAATGCCGCTTAGAATTACGTCTCTCATCACGAGCCTTTAAATATTGATGCAATATTGACATTACTCATTGATGATAAATAACATCAAGAGCTAGCGAAATAGAAACTCAAGCATTTATGCTCTAACATATATGTAATGGCCAAGTAAATAAAACACATGTACTGCAGAGTATAAAGTAAATAAATCCCGATACGATAGGAACATGATCGCTAGTGGACATTGAATTGGTATACCCCAGAATCAGTGTGTGTAATCCTACCTGAGTTATCAAAAAAGATATAGAAAAATGAGAAAAACGATGGCCGATGCTTATCCCAATTTAACAGCATCAGGATTATCTATTTTTATTAGTGTGCTGATTTAGCTAAATTTTTGGCTTTATATTCTGGATCAGGAAAAAGTAAAAAAGAAACTTATTCTCTGTCTTGTTCCCTCTCTCGATGAACATACAGAGAAGTTGTTTGTTGCATTTGTAAAATGGGAAGTCAAATTGAAGTGGGGGTTTTTTTTTTTTGACAGATTTGTTCTGGCTGCTAACACGATAGTGGCAGTGTATTCATTATTCGAAATGGGAGCTTCTTTTTGGGAGATATGCAGGGGCGGCACGTTGCTTACTGAGGTCCTGCAACTCTGGTTTGACTTCGGCCATGACCAGGTCCTCTCTCTCTCTCTCAAAATTTGGAAACAATCTCCTCCCCTCTCTCTAGACAAGAATCATCATGTATGACGTATGTATAATAGAAAAATAATTTAGAAAATTCCTTGTGCACCTCATCTTGTTAAAAGAGCTTGACATATGACATCACTTAATTTTGGAGTGGCTAATGTCAGTTACTTTATTTATTTATTTATTTATTTTTTGATCCACAGTTACTTTAATTTAGGACCCATGAATTTCGCAAAGGGGTGCCTATTTTTTGAAATTGGATTCTCTCTAGTCCCATTCATCTCCATTCATTGGTGGGGCCTTACCAAGCCCACTCTGATGATAGAAACTTTTCATTTTTTAGACGTCGTTGAGAAAATCAACCACGTTAAAAATCATATTAACTATTACATGTCATTTGATCTGACTGGAGCTCATTTTTCTCCTACAATATGTGTTTGGAAAACACATCAAACACTATCCGATCAGTAAGTTTTCTATTTATTTTTATTTTGCGTGGCTAATATTCTCAACGTCTAAAAATTAAGGATTTCAATCATCAAAATAGGTCAAAAAAAGGCTCACAAGTGAGCCGGACGGAACGGTCCAATTCCCCAATTTTGGTGTTAAATTACGACACATCACTTTGACATGGTCAAATGTTTTCCTCTTTCCCATGTTATGTACTCTATGATCAATTCCCAATTCAAATATTTGAGTGCCATGCCAGGGGAAGAGACATCTCATGGGGTGAAACCTTAAGTTAAAGTTCATTAGGTTGTACATCAGCCTAAACTTTCACTTTGATTTGGACTGTTTAGACATCATATGGTATGCGTGAAATTTCTTGTAGGTTTTTGCATATGTGTTAGTGTGTTACTGTCGGAGGATTCGGTGGGAACATCGTTGGCTCGGACACTAAAGATGACGGATACGTGCGTAATGACACATTTTGCATTCAGGCCAACATCTTCATAGCCTTGGGTTTTATTGGGTTTCTATTTTGGGGGCTATCGTCGTTGCTTTCAGGATTTCGAGTCGTTTGTGTCATAATCAATGGCTCGCATGTTCATGTCTAGGGAATGAGTGTATGAGATCGTGTTCGTTTTTGACGTGCGCCAAAATCTGGATTGATATTTTTGAGCATAGTAGTACGTTGGTATTAGCTTAGGTCAATATTTTTAGGTGATATGACAGAGATGCATGTCTTTTTGCTTTTGTGAAAATTGCTAGTTTTGACCGGGACATTTGGCATAATGGTCAAGTAGCTTCTCTTAACATAGTCAAATTGTGGATTCAACTCCCTTAAAAAGATGATTAATACCTACTAAAGTATTAATTATTCAAACGTGTGATAAGAAATACTAACGGTAAATTATCCATTGTGAAGTGTGTGGGGAGAGAGGAGTTACAAACGTTTGAGAAATGGATTTGCTAAAACGGTGAAAATGGTTAAAAGTTTTGTTGTAATTTAGCATGAAAATAATTCGTAATAACTATTGTGATCATATCCATTATTGAGATAATGTGCAAAGGACATGAATGTGAAGAAAAAGGATTAAAGCTTAACTTTGTCAAGAAATGAACTGACTATTTTGATTTCAATCCGGCAGTGGTTGGCCTTAATATCATAGCTCAGATTGTTGTTAAGCTACTTGTTGTTGTATTTTCTTTGCTTTTCTGTTTATAGTAGCTTTCTAGGGGGGTTGTCCCTAGAAAGCTTTCTAGTAGCTTTCAAGTTGTTTGGCCTATCCTTGGGGGGTTGTCCCTTGGATTGTTATCCTTTTCTGGGGGGCTGTCCCTAGCTTCATTTTGCATCATTTTCTGCTGCTCTGTTGTGCATCATTTTCAAGTAGTGCTACTAGTTTCAATTAGTTCATATGCTGGATCTGTTTCGATTGCTGCCTGTTTTGTTACTGTTTTGCTGTCTGTTGCTACTGCTGCTGATGTTCTGTTTTCGGCTGCTGTCCAGCCTTTGAGCAGATTGTTGCTACTGCCGTTTGCTAGTCAAAGATGGTTTACCATTGTCCTTGAGGTGTAGAGCCAGGCCAGGTGGCTGCTGCTGCTGTGTGGCTGCCGTCCAACAATAGGCTGCCTAGTTGGTTGTTATGCTGTGTGGACAGAACTGGAAGCAATTGATAATGTTTTTTTTTTTTTTGGGTAAATTAGCTTGAAATTAAAAAAAGGTTAACCGAATGTACAGCCTACAAGGGGCATACTCCAGGAGGAAAAGAGAAAGGAAAAAAGAAGATTGAAAAAATTGCAATAACCCATGCACAACCCGCATGGAGAGTAGGGTAAAATAAATAAAATAACAAAAGTGCCATGTGTGCAGTGATCAAACCCCCGTTGCACTATCCATCTAAACGGAAGGATAGTACAACGGGGTATGATATGAAGTGATATGAATAGAAATAACATGAAATTGAACTACTACCTGGCACATCCCGTCAGGCTAGGAAATAAAATAAATAGTCACGGCCAAAGATGACCAAAAGATAACCAACACTGAGGACTAGCAGCAACATAGCAAACGGCATCAAGGTAATCTGAACAGCTACTACAGAGGAACAAGGCACCAAGAAGAGGCTCGAACCAGAGATGTCGGCATCTGACAGGGGGCCCCACCCTGCACACCACGCCCATTCCATCTGGCCTAATACTCTCTTAACCAAGCCTAAGGCTCGCCAGAAACAACCCGCTCTCAGCCAACTACCAATCACCACTGACTCCAGAGAAGGGATAAGCAAACCAAGATACTACTACTCCAATCAAACCCAGAGAACACGCATAATACCCACATCTAAAATAACAGCTACTACAGAGGGACTAGAAACCGAGAAGGGACTCAAACTGGAGATGACGGCATCCGACAAGGCTACCCTCCCAAGTACCTAGCACACCACGCCCATTCCATCCAGACTACTCCACCCTCAACCTAATCCCCTAGGCTCGCTATAATCTAAAAGGGGAACAGAAAGAGGAACCACAAAATGTGGCCACTTGAACTGCAGGCGGACCAAGCTGCCTTTTCGATCAGTGAACTACCACCAATCTAATCAATGACAGCCCGCGAAGCTATCCCTTTCAATCAGCGCACGACAACTAATCTAATCAAAGACAACCCCGGAAGCTACCTATTTCAATCAGAGCCCAACTACCGATCTAGTCAATGGTAGCCGCAAAGCTATCCCTTTCAAACAGCGCAAACTCCAATCTAATCCATGATAGCCACGAACACAACCATACTACGCACAAACACCAAGTTAATGAAGCAAAGAACCTAGGGATTTAGAGAAGCTCAACAAAGAGCTGGATAATAACCCATGAGCCCCAAATGGGCAATGTACCCTGTAACTAAACTGGGTATGAGCCCGCAAAGGCTTAAGTGACCAGAAGCTCATCAATTAGCTAATAAAGGAATCCCACAATTAGAGTATCAATATCCATTATCCATTAATAAAATGAGAACAACCTTACCTATTTTCCAAAGGCACAGCTATGGTCCACAGCTACTCCACGCCTGGTACATACAACAATACAATTGGTACGGCACTAAGAACCAGCCCACTGTTTTGCAATACCACTTACCACCCATAGGTGTTGTTCGTCCTCCTCTTAGTTACACTGTTCATTCGCCAATTTGTGGCAGTTAGAGGAGCGAAGTCGGTAGACGCCAGGTCTCCAACATGAACTGGATATCCATAGCAGCCCGGCCTCAATGGAAGTGAGAGAAACAGCTCTAAAAAGACCGGGATCCACCTTGGGTGGATTTTCTGCTCCGAAACCTTCAATCTGGAAATGATGAACAACCACTGTGTAGTTCCAACCTGGGAACCAGGGCCGGCCCGAAGAACATCCCCATGTTTGACAGCAACCAGATCTGGACCGGACACCACTGATTCCGACGAGCTGCCGCTCTCCGCTGTGCGCTGGGATGGCTGCTAAGCTACGCCTGATCTGATAGAGTCATCGGAGGTTTCTTGTGCCGAGAAAAAGACCCATGAGCAAGGAGCTCTAGGACTTCTCCGTGAAGATGAAATGGAGCCCAGCGGCTCCTGGTAGGGATGGCAACGGGTCGGATCGGAGCCGGATTTTGCTTACCCCGAATGGGTTATCTACCTCCGAACCCGCTCCGATCCCCGATGGAGGATTTTTCAGGCTCCCCAAACCCACTCCTAACGGGTATCGGATTACCCGAATGGCCCCAAAAATTCGAAAATATTGACTACCAAGCCAACAAAGAAAAAACTCAGAAAAAACAACAGAGAAAAAGTATGGTACCAACTAGCAAGCTCACCACAAATACATAACATACTACAATAAGTTCAATAACTCCATTCACCGATTACATTTAGTTAGTGTTTTAACAAAAACATGGCTAAATCAACAAATTAAGCCCGGAAACTAAGCCCTTGCAGCAGGTAGAAAGTTTCCACCAATTTGTTCTAATAACAAAAATAGAAGTTGCATATTCGATCTTCCATCAGCAAAAGCCTTCATCAACAATTACAACAAAAATATACAACTACTGGTGCAATAACAGTGTGAGTGTAGCATCCTTTTCAAGAACCCAAAAAATCCTTTCCGTGTCTTTCCACCCACAATCTGCAACAAAAAAATTGAAATAGAATCATTGCCTATGAAAATAAAAGAAAGGGACGAGGCAAGTAAAATAAAAGTTCTTACCCTATCATTCATCAACATTTGTCATCGAGGACACACAATCATGATCATCTACATCATCATTGATTGTTCCAAAACCTTGCAACGGCACACCTTTAAACAAGAAAGCATGGCTAAAAATGTTACTCTTATAACAATCAAAGATGAAAAGAAAATTAAAATTTTATAATTACCTTCACGTTCAAGAGCGGTCAACCAACTTTGTGCACACATCAATGCTTCCAAAGTCTTTGGATGAAGCCTATTGCGATTTGGATTCAGTACTCTACCATCTACCACTAGTACTAAAGGCAGACTCCGATGCAACAGTAGATACCGGTATGGCCAATGCATCCTTAGCTATGGCTTGCAAAGTGGGGTACTCCAAACCATTAGACTTCCACCATGCCAAGATATCAAAGTCTGGATGCCTTGGTAACACTTCCTCTTCCAAATAATTATCTAATTCAGTTTTGACATGTGAAGTTTTAGCTTTCTTTCTACTGGACACAAACTTGTCAAATCAGAAAGATCATCGACATCTCCAACACTAGAGACCACCTTGCTTGAAGATTCACCACCACCTTTGCTCAATCTACCTTCGTACTCCGTAAGCAAGTCACAACAAAGTTTTAAGACTGCCTCAATCTTTGATTCTGCCTCAATCCCAAAAATCCTCCTAAAATAGTACTCTATCAAAGTCATCTTGTACCTTGGATCCAACACCGCCGCAACACCCAAAATCCCATGAATATTTTGCCAATACTTGTCATATTTCTCTTCCATTTTCCATGCCATATTTTGCACCACAACATTGTCACAGAATACCCATTCAGACAATGCTATTTTAATCTCACAAATCTTGGCGAAAAACAAATTGGCAGTTGGATACCTAGTCCCGCTAAACAACTCTGTAACATTGTAGAAGACCTTCAATCTCCCACATATTTCTCCAGCAAGTTTCCAATCATTTTCAGTTGGTACAGTTTTGTATTGGGTGTCACAGTGTTTCAAACGAGAGAAAGCATCCTTGCATTCTATGGCTGTTTGGATCATTAAATAGGTAGAGTTCCACCTTGTGGCACAGTCAAGAGGCAACTTTTTGGTAAAGGGAATGCGCAATTGGCGGATAGTTTCTTCAAATTTTTCCTCCCTCTTTGGTGTTGCAGTCCAAAATGCAACACTATCTCTAATTTTCTCAATGGCTTCCTTAATTACCTCTAACCCATCTTTCACAATTAAGTTCAAAATGTGAGCAGCACATCGCACATGGAACAAACTTCCACTCCACCACAAACAATTGGGATCAAATTTTTCCAAGAGAAGGGAAACCATCGCATCATTAGTAGAGCAATTATCAACAGTAATAGTAGAAAGCTTCCTATCAATATTCCAATCCAAAAAAGTATCCATCAAAGCATCACACAATGCTTGTGCTGTGTGTGGACATGGCACATAAACAAACCTATATAAAAAAAATATGACATTTAGCAAATGTAGCAACTAGCAAGGCTATGCAAAAACACACAATCAATTAACATTGAACATGCCAGTATCACCTAGATTAAAAAAAATGAATAATTTAGTAATAGTCAGTTACCTTAGGATGCGGCTTTGCAAATTCCAAGAATCATCAATAAAGTGCGCCGTGATAACCATGTACCCTCTTTTCTGATTGCTAGCTGTCCACATATCGGTCGTCACAGCAACTCTACCTTGATTTTTCTCTAAAGCTTTCATTGTTTTCACCTTCTCAACATCATAAATTTTGAAAATGTCACTTTTGATTGTGTTGCGAGAAACCATAGTAAATGCAGGTTGAAGGGCTTGTACAAAATTCCTAAACCCAATGTGGTCAACTATGGATAGAGGGTATTCATGCATTATGATCATACAAGCTAGCGCTCTCCTAGCAAAGTTTTGGTCAAAAATGTAAGCTTCAAGTTTCTATTTCCCCTCTCCCTTCATAAAGTTTGAGGTCAAAACCTTTTGCCTCAAATCAGCCACTTTCCTTCTAGGGCAAACCTTATAGTGATCACCCAAATGGGAAGTTCCATTCTTAGATGCCCCTGCAAGTCTTTTACTAAAATAAAACAAACAGCCTTCTCCACTCCATTAACTTTTACCTTATCAAAATTTAGCCACACGGGACTTCTCAAATTAGCTTTCGATATTCTGACTTCACCAGGTAAAAGGGCCACAACGCCATCAATTTCTTCCTCGTGGGTCTCAACAGTTGGCGATGGCGGTGGCAACACATCATTTGATTCATCAATGCAATCAATCGGAGTAGTACTAGAATCAACTTCCACTGCGGACATTTTGTCCTGTGTACCACAATGAAAAGAGATACCAATAAACATTTTTTTTTTGCTCGGCAAAAAAAAAACCCAGATTCCCGTAACATCAAAAAACCCTAAATAATAGTTTCATAAAAGATAAAACACTCTCTCCGAAAAATAATTTCCACAGTAGCTAATACGTATGGAACTTACAGGCAAATGAGCAACACAACCTCCAATGGAACAAATTTAAACTTTTTTGATAACTGTAATTTAAACGTCACTGTATAAAAATATGCAACCATGGGCTCCATTGAGTTGTTTACTACATATTAAGGTTGGTGCGGAACTATAATATGGGAATGGTATATAAAATAATCAGTCAATCTAATAGAAAAGTAGAACAAAACATCTAGGGGACCATATTAAAAAAGCAGAACAGAACAAAGCATGTGGGGGACCATATTAAAAAAGCAGAACAGAACAAAGCATGTGGGGGACCATACACACGACAAATCTGCAATATATAAACACAAGTACCAAACCGTAGAGGCTGAGAGTGAAAAAGAGAAGTGAAAAGAAGTGGATCCGGCTCTCTGACATTTTACTGCTCATTTAAAACCCTTCTTCTAAATATTGATTTCGATCGAGAGAGAGAGAGAGAGCTAACCGCAGGGGAGGAAAATCAGGGGTTGGTGGTCGGCGGTGAGATTGGTTGAATGTGAAGAGAGAAAGCCGTCAGCCGTGGACTCTGGATTGTCTGGAATGGAGACTATAGAGTGGAAAAGTGGCTGTGGCTTACAAAACCCTATCAGTTTCATATATATATGCTGGGGTAAACTGTAATTTGTGATGGGGTAGACTGTAATATGTTAAATTCTCTAGGGTAAAACTGTAAATAATTTTATATGTAAATGTTTCGGGTCGGTTTCGGGTCGGATGTATATGTAATCGAACCCGAACCCAAATTTTTTTACAAATTTCACTCCGAACCCGATCCGAAATCCGAACAGTACATCGGAGATCCGCCCCAATCGGATCGGATACGGGGCGGAGGCGGATCGGATCGGTTCCGAATGCCATCCCTAGCTCCTGGAGCTCTCAAAACTGTAGGACTTCGGTCCACAGGGTGGACTCTAACCCGGATGAATGGTGCGGACTGTAGAGATTCAGAGCTTGAATTACCTCTGAACCGGATGAATGGTGCGGACTGATTCTGGTCCGACCATGAGGGAGTGCATTCTCTCTCTTGGTTTAGAGAGAGAAGCTCTCAACCACACAGTTGGCATTGTTGATAGCCCGAAGTTAGGTATGTTACCCAATTGATAATGTTTTGTTAGCTTTTGCTGCTCTGTCGTGGATTTTATGGTCCCCTATGGGACTTTAACGTGGATGAAGTGCAGAAGTACAGAACCTCAATTTTGGAAGTTGTTTGGTGGCTGTTTAGTATCGTACCAATGCATAGTGTGTCTTGTGCATGCATCTGTTTTGCGCTATGTGTAATCATTTGTCATTTGTTTCGTTTCCCTCTATTAGATGGATAGCAAACAGATGCTTTATTTATTTCTAATCCTATGTAGCCGTCTGGCGTAGGCTTTCTCTTTGTCTTATTTTCTTTTCTTTTCTTTTCTTTTCCTCCTGGGGTATTCCCCTTGTAGGCTGTATATTCGGTTAGCCCCTTTTTATTTCAAGTTGTTTTAACCACACACAAAAAAAAAAAAAAAATCAACATCCACAAAGAAGAAGAAAAATTAAAAATAAAAAGGGTGAAGCGAGGAGGTATGAGTGTGTAATCCCGAGGATAAAAAATGGAAAAATAAAACGGGCATAGGTGTGGCTGCTGGGATTCGAGCCTAGGTCTCCACGGCCACAACATGAAATTCTTACCACTAAACTACAGCCACAAGTTATTATTAGGTGCTAAATTAATTATATAATACTAACATTTGTTTGTTTGGGGTCTCAAAATTTGTGTGCACGATCTCTAATAAATTTTCTCTATCTATCTCTCTTTACTTCTTACTTTAAAAAATCTCTCTCAAAACCCCCAAACGAACACCATCTTACTTTGAAACTCATTCAGTGAAGTCAATACATAAACTTAAAGCCATGCCACATCATCATCAACAACTTAATTATGTGGTAATGTTAGATTTGGGTTCTCAGACCTTTGGTGTTTTTCGGGCGCAATGCCCCAAGGTGTGTAGGGCTTTGCCCTCATTAATCTAATATTGGTTGGATTTCCTTCCCTCTCCCCCTTACTTGATGTACCCTGATCAAGTTACTTTAATCAATAAAAAAAAAAAAACCCTCATCTATGTATTCTCTTTGAATTCGAGTAAAATCTGTTATGGTGGATCTATATATATGACCATACATAGATTAGGTAGTATATTACACATTTGCTATTTCTTCTTTCTTGAATCGTATGTTCTTCTTTTTTGACCGTTGTAACTGTTCCACCTATACTTTTTCTTTTTCTTTTTTTGTTTGGATGAAACTAGTAGTACTTTTTTTTTTTTTTAAACCACTTTTTCTTTCTTCTTTTTTCTTTTTTTTTCTTTTTTGTCGTTGAATTAGCGTGTCCCCTCAGACCCTATAAATTGATCTTTCTTATTCAAATGTCCCACTTGACCAAAAGGTCAGTCAAAATTTCTCCTAGTAAGTTTCCAGACACAAATTATCAAAGATGGCCACCATCAACCAATAATCACCTTTTTAAGGACATCCTTGTACATGGGTGTTTTCGGCTTCATTGTTAGGTTAATTCCCTTGTACTTGGGCTTTGAGGCCTTTTATGGCGTTTGGACTATGTCCCATTTGGTCTTTACTGTTTTATTTGGGCTTGTGGCCTTTAGGGATTGGGCTTTGGCTGTTAGATTTTTGGGAAAATGACGGCCAAGGACGTGTATTGATAATTAATGCTCGCTAAGGACATTTTCAGCATTAACAAATGTTCTTAGTATGTCCTTGGCGGGTATTAATTATCTAAACACGTCCTAGGCCGTCATTTTCCCTAGAATTTTCTTTGGTTGACATCTTGTCAATCAAGGAATTGGGTTTCAGATGAGCAATTGTTGTCTTCTCCTTTCTCCTTTTGGTCTTCGTAATTTATCAAAAATTAATACTCCCTCGGTCCCAATTGGATGTCAATTTTTGGTATCCGTGTTAATTTCAATTCTTTATATCTTTTAATATGGATCTCAAAAAATATACAATATGGATCTTGTTTAATAGTTCTCAATTAGTTCTATTATATAAAACTTTCAACCTCATGAAACACATTATAGATTGAAAGATATAAGCGATGAAAAATGACATAAGTTTTAAAAATTGTCAATCCTTTTTGGGACTGAGGAAGTAAATAAAAATTGTGGTTAAAAAAAAAACTTTTTAAGAATCTCAATTTGTTGGGACCTAGCGCAGAAATATCACAGTAACCTAATTCGGGACAAAATGGAAACGAGATAAGTTTAACAAGTTTGGGGAAACAAAAAAAAACTTCTTGTTAATTAACAGCCAAAAAAATAAAGTTTCTTTTTAAATCTTAAGCTTCTTGTTAATTACTCCGATTTACTCTCGTGAAGAGAGTTTCATTAGAATATTCAAAATTACAAAAATCGCGATGCTTTAATGAGAATGGCATTTTTTATGTTATTAACTTGGATCTCATAATTCGGATACTTTAATTGGTAATATTTCTTTCACAAATATATTAGGAATTGGATGGCGTTGATGAGGCTATTGCAACAGGTGGGTGTTTACAAGAAATTGTTTTTGCAACTTTTTTTTGGATAAATCAGCTTGAAATTAAAAAGATGTTAACCGAATATACAGCCTACAAGGGGCATATCCCAGGAGGACAAAGGAAAAGAAAAGAAAGTAAAGAAAGATAAAAGAAAAGACAGAGAGCCTATGCCAAATGGCTACATAGGACTAATGGTAAATGAAACACCTGTTTCCTACCCATCTGATAGAGGGATACAAAACAGATAGCAAAAGGATTACACATTGTGCATCCTTGCAATAAAGCCACGACAAAGAAGAATAAAATTGCAAACAACCTCGCAATTGAACGATATTTACAAAAGTGTATAATATTTAGACATCAACTTGAAGCAGTCCGGACATTCAACTCGTGGCAAACTAGTAGCAGCCACCATCCAATTCTTCTGCAGACCAAAATATAAAACCGAAGGGGTAGCTGTGTGGTAAAGCAAAGCTGCAGAGCAGCTGGTCACTCCTGCTCATTGCTGCAGCAGGCAGCAGCGGCTTAACAGCAACATACAGCAGCAGCACCAAACTACAAACAGCAGCGGCTAGGCAGCAGGTATAACAGAATAGGGAAGCTGGACAATAGCTATCAATGACTCTCAAGGTTTGCAGAAACTAAAGCAGAGCACATGAATCTGTAACAGAACAGCGGCCAAATTAAGGCCGTAGCAAAACAGAGGCAGCTGATCAGTAGCTACAGCAACGCATGACAGATAGCAGTACAAACAGAAGTGCAGAAGCACCACACGTAATTGGCAGCAAGGTGTGCCAGCCTCAGAACTTAACAGAGAGAATGAGAGCAAGCATCAACATCCATTCAAATCCACAGTAGAGAACATCGGCTCAAGAGCATACAATACATAACCGATAGTATTATATCCTACAATGCAGAAAACAGTCCTAAATGCATGACAACAGAGCATTAAGGTAATAGAACAGTAGCTCAAACGGCCACAGCAGAGCAACAACCCAACAAACCAAACCAAACCAAACCAAACCGAGCCTTACGTCCCAATCACTTGGGGTCGGCTACATGAATCCGTTTCATCCATTGAGCTCTGTCAAGAGCCACTTGTTCACATAGACCTATTAGACTCATATCTTTGCGCACTATAGCATCTAATGTCAATTTAGGTCTACCCCTCCCCGTAACATTGCTACCTATAGCTATCCTATCCACTCTCTTAACTACTGCATCTTCCGGTCTACGGTAGATATACCCAAACCACCTTAACCTATTTTCCCTCAACTTCTCCTCTATAGGTGCTACACCTACCATCTCGCGAACTATTTCATTTCTAATCTTGTCTCGTCTAGTCTTACCACACATCCACCTCAACATTCTCATTTCCGCTACACTTATTTTGCTCACATGTTGTTTCTTAATAGGCCAACATTCTGTCCCATAAAGCATCGCTGGTCTTATGTCCGTTCCATAGAATTTTCCCTTCAATTTTGTGGGTACCCTTTTGTCACATAGTACACCAGTAGCGTTTCTCCACTTGAGCCACCCCACTTGGATCCTATGGGCCACATCATCCGCAATCTCTCCATTGCTACTAATAATTGAGCCTAAATACCTAAAATGATCACTCTTTGGTATCTCCTGGTCTTGGATCATTACTCTTTCTTCAAGCGCACTACTGGTACCACTAAACTTGCACACCATATACTCCGTTTTACTCCTACTTATCCGAAAACCCTTTGACTCTAATGCGTCCCTCCAAATTTCTAATTTCGTATTAACACCTCTAGCAGTTTCATCTACGAGAACAATGTCATTTGCAAACATCATACACCATGGAATATCCTCTTGAAATTGTCTAGTCAATTCGTCCATAACTAAGGCAAAGAGGTATGGGCTCAGGGCTGACCCTTGATGCAATCCTACGGTGATTGGAAATTCACTCGTTTCCCCTACTGGTGATCTAATGGTAGTGACGGCACCTTCATACATGTCTCGAATCACTTCGATATACCCTTTGGTCACTCCTTTTCTCTCTAAAACCCACAATATGATATCCCTAGGCATCCTATCATAAGCCTTTTCTAAGTCTATGAAAATCATATGGAGATCCTTCTTCTTTGCTCTGTGTTTTTCTACCAATCTCCTTAATAGGTAGATAGCTTCCATGGTGGATCTTCCTGGCATGAACCCAAACTGTTTCTCTGACACCGTAGTCACCATCCTCAAACGATGCTCAATAACTCTTTCCCACAACTTCATCGTATAGCTCATCAATTTAATACCTCTATAGTTGTTGCAGCTTTGAATATACCCTCTATTCTTATATATAGGTACTAAGGTGCTCCTTCTCCATTCGTCGGGCATCTTCCTAGTCATAATAATCTTGTTGAACAACTTCGTCAACCAAGTCACCCCCAAGTCACCTAGACTTTTCCACACTTCAATAGGGATACCATCTGGTCCTAGGGCTTTACCCAGTTTCATCCTTTTCAAAGCTTTAACCACTTCGAACTTTTGTATTCTCCGATAAAACTCATATTCTACGTTCTCACCAGGTACATACACCTCCTTCCCACCAAAGCCTCCTTCATGTTTCTCGTTTAACAATTTATCGAAATACGACTTTCATCTATCCTTGATCGCATCGTCTTTCACCAACACCACCGAATCAATACCTTTTATATACTTAACTTGAGAAATGTCTCTAGCTTTCCTTTCCCGTATCTTAGCAAGTTTATAAATAATCTTTTCTCCATCCTTACCATCGAGTCTAGCGTAGAAATTCTCATAGGCTTTCAACTTAGTATCCCTAACGGCTTTCTTAGCTTCCTTGCTAGCTTGCTTGCTTATAACCCTAAAAAAATTCCTCACTCTGATCCCTTTGCCACTTTTTAAAGCACTCCTTCTTTGCTTTTACCATGATTTGAATCTCATTATTCCACCACCATGTCTCCTTAGAATTTGGACCTTTTCCCTTCGACTCGCCAAGAACTTCTTTCGATATTCTTCTAATGCCGTCAGCTATCGTATTCCACATATTGTCACTATCGCCTTCCACTCCCCACCGTACTTCTTGAGACATTCTTTCCTTGAATACCTCTAGTTTCTCCCCTCTTAGGCCCCACCATTTAGTCCGTGGGTATCTAATTTCCTTTCTCCTTCTATTATTCTCCTTGAGACGAACATCTAACACCAAAAGTCTATGTTGTGCCACTAAACACTCTCCGGGAATAACCTTACAAACCTTACAATCCTTACATGTTAAGCGGTCTACACCTCTAGCAAGAAAATAATCGATTTGGCTTCTATTGGCTCCACTCTTAAAGGTAATTAAATGCTCCTCTCGCTTCCTATAGAGCGTATTCCCAACTATAAGGTCAAAAGCTACCGCGAAATCTAAAATCCTCCTACCACCTTCGTTAAGGTCACCAAATCCAAAGCCACCATGCACCTTCTCATACCCTTGCTTATGCACTCTCAAGTGACCATTGAAATCGCCTCCTATGAATAGTTTCTCCCCAAAAGGTATCCCTTGAACCACATCATCCATTTGCTCCCAAAATTGCTCTTTAATAAGATCATCCAAGCCTACTTGGGGTGCGTACGCACTAATAATATTAACTATACTCTCTCCAATCACAAGCTTAACTAAAATAATCCGATCTCCTTTTCTCGTTACCGTAACTACCGAATTTTTCAGGTGTTTATCTACTACGATACCTACCCCATTTCTATGTCTATCCTTACCCGAATAGTAAATCTTATAACCTGTGTCCTCTATCTCCCTAGCTTTTTTCCCTACCCACTTAGTCTCCTGAAGGCAAGCTATACTAATCCTCCTAAGCATGGTGTCGACTAGCTCCCTAGTCTTACCCGTTAAAGTCCCTATATTCCAAGTTGCTAAACGAATCCTATAGTCCTGGCCTAGCTTCTTTACCCGCGCTCGTCCAGGCACGCGCGAGAACCCTTGCTCACTTATCACCACACCCGGGCGCCGGTGTGGCGCCCCTTGCTCATTTTTTGAAGCACCCGAAGGCAGGCACAACACGTCGCTTAAAGGGAACGCCCTAGCATGTCTCGTAATCATATTTGGATTCATGTCATAAAAGATCTAACGAGGTTTTTACGTGCTGGCTGTCAGCTACCTAACGCACAACCCTCCTCCTTTATTCGGGCTTGGGACCGGCGGAGTTAGAGCAACAACCCAACAGAAAAGTCAAAATGCAGAGGACTTCCCCCTCTGCGAAGGGAGATCCCAACGATAGCCCCTGATGGTTAGGCATAAAATAAAGTTGAAAAACTCAGAAGAGAAAACATTCTTACTGAGATAAAGAAGAACCGTAACAATATACAACTTGGAAGCTACAACAAACCAGGTATAGCAAAGATGAATATGGAAAGGAACCTTCAAAGCCCGTACTAAATACTCAGTAGACAATATAGAACCCCTGAAAGTAACAAAAGACCAATAAAAGACAAGAGGTCAAAGCCACACACCATCTACAAATAGGTTGCAGGAACAAGGAATTACGAGTTATGTAGCCTTAAACTGCTCACTCCGCTACTCCCTCGAAGCCTAGACCTCCAGCAAACTACAGCAAATAGGGGGCTCAAACTCCCTCGACTCTCCCTCACAATATGACTCCCACTAAATATTACCTCCACTCAAAAAGATTTGGGGCTCAATCACACACCTCACAAGATCACACATATGCTGGAACACACAAAGTAACATATTACCAATAATGCTAGCATTGAGAATAAGATAAGAACCTTGTATATAGAAGTATTAGAGACGTTCTCAAATCAAACTCATAATGTACCCTCCAAGCACAACCTGTCAGCTAGCCACATGAGAAGATAGAATTTGGAAAACTAATGCAAATCATAATCATGTACCCGCAACATTCCACTCATTTACTATCCATGCTTCTTGTGAATGAGGCATTCTAGGAAGTGATGAAAGTCTATTCCTAACCATGGAGCAAATTTTGTGAACAACTATCTCCCAAGTACAGGAGAGGTTTTGGAATTTCCGTACATTCCTTTCGATCCAAATATGATATATGGTCACTGCAAAAACAAGTTTTGTAATGATAGCCCTAAGAGATTTACCCTTGACACCTGAAAGAAATGTGACCCAATCATCCCAAGACCTACTGTGCCAAGAGACATGAAGCTTGGTCTGGATGGCCCTCCATACCAATAGGGAGTAAGGGCAATTAAAGAAAAGATGGCCATGACTTTCCAACCCCTGACACATACTACAATGGGGAGAAAGGTTGAGACCAAAAAGCACAAGTCTATCAGCCGTGGATAACCTATTCTGAATAGCCATCCAGGTGACAAAACTGCACTTTGGAATATGTTTTGAGAACCATACCAACTTATACCACGGGACTTGAGGAAAGGGGGTTCTCAATTTGTCCCATAAAGAGGCAATTGAGAACTGACCATTGGGTGTGAGGGTCCATTTAAATTGGTCAGCTTCAGCCTAGACTGAACCAGAGAAGGCAAAGAATTCCTAATCTCGTTAGGCACAAAGGTTTGGGTTATGGGGAAAGCCCAGTTTGAGTTAAGTATTATGTGAGACACAGTTGCCTCCTTCGGAATACCAGAATCATAAGAGATTCTAGTGCCAAATCTGCTTATCAATGGACCAAGAGGATGCCAATTATCGAACCACAGGGAGGTGGATTGACCATTACCTAAAACACTAAGAATGAATGGTTGCACCACAGGTCTGAGAGTTAGAAGTTTCCTCCAAACCCAGATGCAATCACTAGGAATTTTCAAGCTCCAAAAATTCCTCCCTTTTATTAAGTAAGATTTGACCCATTGACACCACATTGACTGTTCCCCCCCTGAAATTAGAAACCAAATGTGTTTGGCAATGGCTGATTTGTTCCAAACTTGCATAGATTTAAAACCAAGACCAAGACCACCCTCCTGCTTAGGAGAACACAAGTGTTCCCAAGAGACCTTGGCACCGGTTTTTCTTAGATCAGGGCCAGGCCAAAGAAATGCCCTAAGAATTGATTCAACTTCCTCAATCACCTTTTTAGGTATGATGAACAAAGAAGACCAACAAGTTTGGATGGAAAAAAGGACATTTGAGATTAATTGAACCCTACCAGCATAGGTGAGATCTCTGTTAGTCCATGTCTTAGTTCTAGCAACAATGCTCTTCACTAACCTTTGACAATCGGCAGCCTTGAGTTTAGTGGAGAGAAGTGGGACACCTAAATACCTGACTGGAAGGATACCCTCCTGAAACCCTAAGACAGCCAAAATGGCTAGTCTAGTGCTTGGGATGACCCCAGAGAAGAAAATGCTACTCTTCCTCGGGCTAGGAGAAAGACCCGACATATGCTGAAATTCATTGACAGCATCCTGAATGTGATTGACAGAGGTTAGGTCACCCATGCAAAATAGCATCAAATCATCAGCAAAACAGAGATTGATTAATTTGGTACGTCCACAACGCCAATGAAAATGGAAACTAGGAAGAGCGGATTTTTCCTTAAGAAGACAAGTGAGAACCTCCATAACTATTACAAATAGATATGAAGATAAGGGATCACCTTGTCTAAGTCCTTTTTGACCCAAAATGTACCCAGTGACCTCACCATTGATACTAGGAGAATAATTAGTTGTAGTAACACAAGCTTGAAGCCACTTGATCATTAAGGGATGGAAATTCATGGAAGTCAGAACATCCCAGACGAAATCCCATCGGACATTATCATATGCTTTCATAATGTCTACTTTTAGTGCACATCTGGGAGACGAAGAGAATTTATGATATCCTCTCATAAGCTCCTGAATAAGGAAAATGTTATCAACTATCCGCCTTCCTTTAACAAAACCTGATTGTACAGGATCTATTAAGAGAGCGAGGACAGTCTGCAGTCTTCTAGCAAGTATTCTAGAGATACATTTGTAAATAGTGTTACAACAGGAAATAGGTCTGTAATCCCCTACCTTAGATGGATTAGAGACCTTGGGAACAAGAGCGACCAACGTTGAGTTTGCCTTTTTAAGCAGCTGACCAGACCTAAAAAAGGCTTTTACAGCTGCAGTGACTTCATGGCCGATGATAGGCCAAGCTAACTTGAAGAAACTAGCACTGTAGCCATCCGGGCTAGGGGCTTTATTAGGGTGAAGAGACCGAAAGATGTCCCTAATTTCAAGGTCAGTAACCTCTGCAATCATGGATAGCTTTTGGCTATAAGATAACCTCCTACACAGAACCTGTTGGATTCTTGAAAGACCATGATAAGGAGTAGAGTGAGTTGTACCAAGCAGATTGGTGTAGTAACTAACAAAGCTTGATTTGATAACACCAAGGTCATGAGTGAGAGACCCATCATCCAACATCAGACTAGTAATCTTACTTCTATTTCTGGTATTACTCATAGATTTAAAGAAATATGAAGTGCATTGGTCTCCAAGCTTTAACCATTGAATTCGTGACTTTTGTTTAGCTAAACTTTCCTCAGCTCTAAGCAACGTGAGGAACTGTTTATGGACCACCCTTTCCTGATTAATAATAGAGAGATTAGAAGGTTGACTACTTAAGTCTTTCTGTAGGGACTCAAGAATTTGCCTAGTGTCCGCTACCCTCTTAGAGACATCGCTAAAATCTCTATTATTAATAAGCTTAAACTCACTTTGCAACAATTTGAGCTTCTCATAGACACAAAACATTGGATTACCAATAATCACTTTCCTCCAGACTCGTTGCACCACGTTTAGAAACTGAGGGTGATCAGACAGGAAATTGAAGAACTTGAAAGGTTTAATGGGCCTCCTAGGAGCAGGAGTGATGCACACAATACCTGGAGAATGATCGGAAATCCCTGGAGTGGGAAAATGAACTGAAGAGCACCTAAAGACTTTCATCCACTGCTCATTAACGAGAGCCCGATCCAATTTGGTGGTAACAAATTGACTAGAGTCCTGTTTATTAGCCCAGGTGAAAAAACAACCAGTATATCTTAAATCATCCAACTCTAAAGCGTACAGACACTGATTGAACTCATCCATATGAGAGGGCCAACAAGAAGTGCCCCCATATTTGTCATTGGGGAATCTTATAGCATTAAAATCTCCAAGAACTATCCAAGGAAGTGAAGTGCCGATACGTAGAAGACTAGACCAAAGTGCCCGTCTACTTATGTAACTATTAGCCCCATAAACAAAGGTTGCCAAAAAAGGGACCCCTCCACCCTTAGGATGCACCTCACAATGGATAAATTGATCAGATTGATCCAAAACCTGGACTTGCATGAGACCAGAATCCCAACACACAAAAACTCTACCACTGGGTGCATGAGAGTAGTTGTTCACAAAATCCCATTGAGGACAGACAAATTTAATTACTCTAGAAGCAACATCCTCCTTAATTTTATGTTCTAACAACCCCAAAAGTGAAAGATTATTTCTATTTACAAAAGATTTAAACTCATTTTGCTTAATAGTAACATTGAGACCCCGAGTGTTCTAAAATCCAAGGTTAATGGGTTGTATAGCCATAAAATAAAACAAGCAGTAAGATAAGTAAACAGCAGAAATTGGAAGTATAGAAATGCTGCCTTAACAAAAGGATATAGGTGATTTAATTCCTTTCACTGCTTAAGGCAGAAAAGGATGCCTCCTTAGCTTGCTTCCGCAGACGCCTTTTGGTAGACTTGGAAAGATGCTTATTAAAACCAGTGTCTCCGTTGGAATACAGGACAACAGATTCACCCTTGACCCCTGGGTCCAAAAGATCAGGTGGCTCAGGGGTTGGGAAGGTCTCGAGCTCTGAATGAGGTTTAACCAAGGACACTGCTGCCTTAGGTTGACTCAGTGCCTCCACCTCCTGCTTGCTACTGACCACCCCTTCTAGGACCTCTAGTAACTCATCCTCAGAATCACTGAGCTCTTCCCCTGTTGAGTGCTCAATAGAATTGGGGATGCTGACTTGTTGGGGTTGATCACACTCAGCCTTTAATTTCCCATTTTCAACTTGAGCTACAATATGCATGGCTGCCTTTTGTTTCCCATTTTGGGCAGGGATCACCTGTTGCTTCTCATTCTCCACTAGAATTACCCGTTGAGAAGCAAGCTGGGATGGTAGTGAGGATGTGGAGGATTTGTCAGCACATTTATTCGTGTGTTGGCCAAAGACATGGCATATGTCACACATGGGGGGGAGAACTTGATACTCAACCGATACAACAACTGATTCCCCTGCAACGATAACTGTAATTTCATCAGGAAGAACTTGTTCAGCACTCACTGCAATACATATTCTAGCCTTAGTGGACTTGGTGTGTAATAATCCCGGTTGCTTAGCAGTTTTAGCTGTAACCTGATCTACATGCAGAGGCTTTCCAATTGTACTAGCCACTTTACCTAGACACTCCTAATTCCAAAGTTCGAACGGTAAATCATGTAGCTTGACCCAAGCCGGGATTTTGGAGGGCTGGGCCTGAGCTGGCTTCATCATCCTGTGCCAGTCTTTGAGGACAAGATACTTCTAAAAGAAGAAATAGGGCCCCCCTTCGAGAACCTGCAATTTAGCTTGTTCATCCTTGAACTCAAACAGGTAGAACCCAGCTACATTAGATTAGCGACAAATAGTTCTTTCCATTGGTTACGAGCAGTGGCGGCCAGCAAAGGATAAGGCATTGGTCCATCGAGGAAATGACCAATCAAATACTTGTTCCATTTCCCCACCTCAGTTAATTCTATATCTATTTCAACCATGGCTTCTTTTTCCCTTCTGCAGATCAGGAAAATACTCCAACTTCATGTCCAGAGAAGGGCTCTGAGACCATAAAAGAGAGGCCCAATTCTTAGGTTTAGGTTTAGCAGGACCAGCACTTTGTTTGGAATTGGATGGATGAGGTTGGACAGGGCGAGCCTTGTTACGGAATGAGGTTTGGTGATGTTGGTTGGACAGAGAGATGTCTTGAACTCGGGAATGGTGTGAAGCACCAGCTAAGTTTTGTGTAGAAGAGGAAGAACCAGAATCCGTAACTAAGTGGTGTGAACCAGAAACACGATTCCCAGTCCTAGGTCGAGTTTCATCTACAGTATAACCCATATTGGGATCGCCTTCCACATAAGGATTTCCTCTGGCGTTGTACAAAATCTTAGGGTTAGAGGTAGATAGTTGTACCTGCTTTTGGTGACTCACGGACTGAGAGGCATCACCCTGTAGCTGGATTGCTCGTTCTTCTACTTCCCGGATTAGGGCATGCTCAAAGACCTGCCGAAGCTTCCGAGATGGACTAGACGTTTTACCCGATTTAGGACTGAACTCCCCCGTAACGTTGAGTTTTAGGGTTTCTTGGTCCGACGAACTCAGATGGAACTGGCAGATGGGATTTGAGAGCTCAAAGATCTGAGAAGTGCGTGGAACCTCAGAGAAGAGGTTTGATTTAGGATCGGAATTCATGAGTGGAGGTTGGGATGGAGATACAGCATCTTCAACCACCGCGCAAACAAGCGAACTGGATTTGGAGTTTCTGAGATTTTGGTGAGTGGGAGTTGGACCACGGCTTCTTCTGCGTAGTTCATTAGAGTAGGTAGCTTTAAGACCTATACCTTCTGCCATGGAGATTGTACCGTCCCCCATGATGAACAGTACAGAGATCGCCCAAATCACCTAACCCATCTATTGCAGATTTTGAGATTGTAATTTTTCAAAATCACTTTATAATGTTTACCAAAAATTATAGATAACAGACTCTTAGATTCTACATATTTTAAAAAGCTAAAAAAGGAATAAAATTTTAAAAACTCCAAAATTGGGTTTAGGTAGCTAGTTTCAAGATCAGATTGGGTTTAAAGTTTCGTGAAAGCTGACTTTTTAACTTTTTGCAATAACAGTACCAGCTATTATTGCAGCTAAATCATACTAGCAATTTCATAACTATGATAAACATGTTTATCTATTTCAACTAAAATCTAAAATCAAAGAATTTATAATAGATCTTATTTCGGCAATTTTCTTCAGTACTCATATGAGGTATCTGTCTCGATTCTATACTCAAAATTTCATTAAATCCATTTAAGACACAGGGTGATGTAATTTTATCACATTTATAGAATGATATATTGTATGAGTCAACAAGCTCATCCATTTTGTTGGAAGTAAAAATGTCCAATTCATAAGTTTTTTTTTTTGTACGAATGGCCTCCAATGTATTAGCGAAATGTCGATTTGGTTTTCAATATATAAATTGTGTCTATATAGTCCTCAATATTCACAATACATGTTTAAATTGTCCCTGAGTTTAACTCTGTCTGTTTTCACCGTCAAGTGCAAGGGTATTTTTGCAACTTCATTAAAATGTTTACATGGGAGGAAGAACGAATTGTTCTATTCGCACACCCTTAATTTCTCATACCCACACAAACAGTTTTATTCCTCTTAAATTCAAGCCTTTCTGGTTCTTCAAAATTGACAGCCATGACAATTTATTGCTTCACGACTGATGAGAACCCCGAATCCGATAATCCAAACAAGGTTTCTCGGTCAAAACACTACTAAATTAGGTTCGTGAAAATAGGATGACTGTAGACACCCCAATCCGGACCTCAGAAGGTCTTTAGACGTTCTGATGATGAAATAAAGGAAACAAATACCTTCGAGAGCTCGGATGAAAAACTCCCCTAAACCAAAAAGCCCAAAAGACCAAAAGAAAGCCCAAGGGCCCGGAACTGGACTCTAAGCACCGCAGGCACATCTCTATACTGCGCGGCATAATGAATTTCATTACACCGTTCGACGTTATGAGGTCGACCGCACGACATTTTGGATAAAGTTCTGATTGGCTCAGCTAGCTGTCGGCCACGCCCATTTGAGCCACAGCTACGAGTTGGCTTAGCTGAAAAAGCACTTCTAGCCCGCCTAGAAAATACCTCCCCATTTGAACTCAAAATTCTTGGCTCTTGCCTATAAATACAACCCTCCACTTAAGAGAAATGGGCCTTGAATTCTCTTTCTCTCTCATGATGCCTTCACATCCACTCCTTACTCCCAAGTCTTGAGAAAGTTGCTCCAAAAACATTCTCTAGGCACTTTCTTTCTCAAGATGCCTCCATTTTCCTTCTCACCATTAAAGTGAGAACCTTTGCTCACTTTGAGATCCTATCTACCAAAACACCCAACAATCATTCACATCCACAACCCTCTTTTCTCAACCGGTCTTACCCGCACTCATCTGTTGCCACCCATCCTCATCCAAGCTCAAGATCAAAGGTATAAATCAGTTTCCTTGGGATAGGCTCAATCCTTACCCCTAAGGGAACTCTTCTGTAGTCAGAATCAACCCCCTTTTGGTTAGATACTGAATTAAAACCATTTTCAAAAATAAGAACAGACATTGTGCTAGGTGCGCCATGCCGCGCGGCGCTTCAATGCGTCGCACGACATAGTGTACTCAAACGCACGACGTTCCTTTAGCTACTGTTTTCTTGTTCAAACTGTCTAGATCATAGCTATTCTTCATCAAGCCCGTTTTTGTTGCTGAGATATCAGTCATCAGTGTTTTCAGAACAAGACCATATCTACAAGCCATGTTTGGTTTTATAAACAAAGGTTCATTGATCATTTTGCGTGATTACACGCATTAAAAGTTGTTTTACGTTCATGGCTTGAAGGAATGGCACCCTCCTAAAATGATTTAGTAACTATGCACGTTCTGATATCTATTAAAAGTGTTACATAATATGTCAGGCAGCATTCTGGAAGATACCCCGCACGGTGTATTATAAAATCGTGCGCGGTGTTGTAATATGCCGTGAAGGCGGTTGCTAAGATCGAGATAGTTTCCTTTGTTGAAAAGTTCTTTTCCTCTGCATCATCTCTACCATTCCTGTACGATAGCACCACGTGCATGACAACATGATATACTTTCCCATGTCCATTTCCCCCTTGTTTATTAAAGAGTTTCATTTTCCAAAGATTTATGAAATTTTCCCCCTTTTAAAAATGTTTAGTAGAGACCGGTTTTGCCGAGCGAGATGGGTGCTTTTTGACAAAACCTTCCCCATTCGTAACGTGGCTCCCGAACCTGAAATCTCAACATTTTTGCTAGACTAAAGGCCTTTTTCAAATAAGTTCCCGGTTTCTCGGATCATCCATCTCAAAAATCCGGGTGGCGACTCTTTGGGCTCACGCCGATCTGGTAGCCCACAGTGGCGACTTTGCTGGGGACTCTTATTGTTCGAAACTTTGGAACTTACCTCTTTTCAAAGAATCGGATAAACTCGAGAGCCAAGCTTGAAAGACATGTTCAAAAGGGGATTTTCAATATCTTTTGGAAAAGGAAACTCTTTCATCCTGTACATTTTGCACCGCACAAAGCGCGCTATTGTGTTTCAGCAATCATACCCGGTTTACTGGTGACAAGCTATCCCGGAACGCCGTGGAACCCTCGACGATGATGGGCCATTGTACTGCTCGACCACTGTCTTGCAATACACTTAACAATGGGAAGTACATCTTGGCTCTAGTTCGGGGAACCCTGTTGAGACCCAAACCGGCCTTTGCACTCATACATAACCATAGAACCATCCCAACTAAGACAAGAACCCATGATTAGGACTTATGTGATATATCATGTTTATGTGTTTTCCTTTTCTATACATGCATGTCATTCATGCATCATTGCACTCCGCAAGCTAGAGGGCAGGGCTCCCTAAGAGATCGGTCAGTCTAGGAGACTCTAAATCCATGGAGTTTGAAATACCTCCGGTGTTTGCCATGCTCGAACGGCTCCCTTGATCTAGGATTGACCTTAAGAGTGTGCGTATCTGGATTCCGATGATCATATTGTCTTGTCTCGGATGGTTAAGGTAAGGAGATTGGCTCTGATTCCGAAGCGTTCGGAATTTAACCTACCTGACAGCACCTACCCGGATTATCAGAAATCTTCTGTGCAAACACCTTAAGTGAAATTTGGATCACAGTAGGTCTTAGGCCTAGTTTCTAGAAGGGTACGGGGAAAGGAAGAACGAGTATCCGTGATAGGGGTTGAGTTTCCTCCTTTTTGCTTTGGTGCCAGCCCTGAAACATTGGTCGCCCGCAAGAAGAGACTGTACTCAATTGGTTTCGTCCCCTCTGAAGACTGGTTCGCATAGACACCCTGGAAGGCACTCAATTATTTGAAGTTCAGATAGTGCAGGAGGGCCAATCGTTAGCAGAAGCATCGCGAGAGTCCCTAGCAAAAATCCCTCCAGAAAAACCCTTACCAATGGCTAATCACAGAAACAGGGTAGAAGAACTCAGGCAAAACATGGCCGCTTTATATAGCCAATTTAAACAATCCAATGCCAATGTCGACGCACAACTCAAGGCTTCCGTTGCTTCCATGAAGAATGTCATGATCATGGTAATGGAGACCATGCAAGAAATCAGTGATAAGCTTTAGGCCAAACCTCCTCCACAGTTTGAGCAGCCCAAAGAAGAAGTACCTGCCATAGATCCTAAGCTCTCATGGCCAAAATCAGTCAGTTAGAAGAGTCTGTTCAGGAAACTAGGCGACTTGGGAAAGGAGAGGTTGACATGAGCAAGCTGTGTTTATTCCCTAACGCTAAACTACCAGAAAAGTTCAAAGGTGTGGACTTTGCAAACTTTGATGGCACCGGTGATCCAAAGCCCATGTCCAGGGATACGTTGGTTCTCTTTCCATGCGAGGAATTGAAAAGGAAGCTATGGCGCAATTATTCCATGAGTCCCTGTTTGGTCCCGCCTTGCAATGGTTTCTTACTCTAGAGCCATCTAAGAAAAGGACTTGAGAAGACATTGGGATAGCTTTTGTAGCCCTATACGACTTCAATGTTGATCTGAAAATGACCACCAGGGAGTTAGAAAACACTAAGATGGGTGAAAAGAAGAGCTTCGCCGACTTTGTAAAACGTTGGAGGGCTAAGGCCGCGCAAATGCAGAACAAGTCAGATCTCAAAGAACATATATGAATCATAACCAAGAACTTGCCAAGCTCTTTTACTCCATACATGGTTCTCTCTCAAGCCGCCCCAAATTTTGAGACTTTTTCTGACTCTGGCTTGGCCGTAGAGGAGGCTCTACGGGATGGCACCTTGGAAAAGAAGGAAACAGGATCCAAGTCCAAAAGAGCATATTCTGGTAACAGCAATGTTCTTTTTGGGAAAACCAATCAGACCGGAACCTCATCCTCCAAGCCTGTGGAAGTTAACCAGATTTCTGAAAAAACCAAAATTCCATAATTGAGTTTTCACCCAATTTAGCACTCCCAGATCTCCGTTACTCAAAAAGCTCACAGAAGTTGGGGTATTGAAACCTCTTCCACCACCACAAACCATCCCGCCAAACCTAAACCAAAGCGTCTATTATGAATTCCACCAGATGCCTGGCCATGCCACTGATAATTGCATTCGTCTCAGGCACGAGATCCAAAATCTCATCGATAATAAGGTAATTGACACCCCTCCTCCAGATAAGCCCAATACCATCTCAAACCCTTTACCGCAGCACAACAACTCTTTCCGTGTTAACCAAATTACCTTAACCCCAAGTCAAACTACCCTAGGTTTTGATCCAACCCTCTTCATCACCCCTGATACCGAACCCAAGCCAATTGTGAAAATTTCTAAAGAAATTGCTCTTTGTTTCCTGGGAGAATGGGAAAATGGGTGGGGAAACCTCATTTCAGATTAGGAGGAGTTCGAAGTAGCCAACTTTCAAGAGGATACTGAACCATCGTTCGAGCCTGGATGGGAAGTTGATTGGCATAATGTTCATGCAGATCCCCTGGACGGATTTTCTCTGAGCATGATGTTCAAAGGCCGGTACGACGACTATCAAATCCCTCAAGAAATTCCCGGGTGGGAATGGGACCCAACCCCGAGTGAGTATCAATTTTTGGCCGCAGATGATCCGCTAGATATGTTCTCCTTGCTGGCAATGTTTGATGAAGGATACCAACCTGAGATAGCAACCTATGGTTGGCCAAAATTTGCCCCACCTCACTCGAACCCCTGCAGGTACGACGTTGGCAATGATGTTGGATATGCTCCATGGCTTCTAAGTCCAGGGTTCCCAGAGTCAGAGGAAGAGGTGGCCAGTAGTGAGTTTAACCCCATGGATTATCTCGTGGAAGAAGCAGAATCAGAACCATCGGTCACTTTCCCGAAAGATGTTGTTGTGGCCATGATGAACTTATGGAAAGAAGAACCAAGGGCCAGCTCCAAAGTTGTCAACATAAATGTGGGAAATAAGGAATGGACTGTGAACAAGGCAGTGATGGAAGCTAAACAATGGAAACCATAGTACCTTTTAGAAGATCTGGTCATCGCTGATCTAGCCTCCAATCTCCAGGATACTACCATTGGAACCAAGCGCAAAGCCCCCATTGACTTATGGAGTGAGGAATCAAAGTACCGCCAAATTGGCCATCTGACCAGGACTGGGACTTATTAGAAATTAAAAAGAATTTTTTTAAAAGAAATCTACGTAATTAAAATAAAAATCAAATATTTAACGAAATTTTTGTTTACCAAAAATCAGGGTCGTTACAATAGGGTTACGATAGGGACCTAAGGAGTAATAAGTCAGGGCTCCTAGTATAAATAAGAAAACTTAATCCCACTAAGATTCTATTTCTTATTTCACTAATTATAATTCACCCCACTACAGAATTATAATTGCACTTCCGTCCTTATCTCAATTTTATTACGAGCTCCATGATATTAAATACATATTGATCTCCCCATGTTAAGATTACAGATACCCGTTGATTAAAATAAATTACTAACAGTACCCACTTCTAAGGAACAATTACTACAGAAGACCGGGCTCCGAGAGAGGCTCAATCCGGAGATGACATCCGACAAGGCTACCTCCCCAAGTACCTTGCACACCACGCCCATTCCAACCGGTCTAATAATCCCTCGACCTAGTACACAAAGCTCACTATAACCTAAAAGAGGGACAGTACAAGGGCCTCGAATTCGTCCGCCATTAACAGTGTATAACCACCAAATTATCTGGCAACCCATCAACCGTGAAAAACCACTGAATCATCTGGTCACAAACTGAGACACACAAAACTGCAGAAGGGACCGAACGATCCTTTTCAATCAATGAATCACCACTAATCTAGTAAGGACAGGCATAGTCACAACCCTACTACACTAGAACATACAGCCCAGAGAAACAAAGAAACTTGGATTGTGAACAAGCCCAACATAAAGCTAAAAAACCTTAGCCCCAGAATTGGGCAAATACAACCTGTACGCACCCTTTCTATCACCAGCGCGCGCCACAACCCAACAAACCAGTTGTGATCATATTAGCCAAAATGAATCTACTGCAATTACCCAACAAGCAACACACCGGGGAATCAACTAGAACTAGGATTAATGAAATAAATTCAGAAGATTAACCCAATCTCAGTCCAAACAGATGACTGCCCATCGAGGTTCTCAATATGGATCTACAAGTCTAAAGAATGATACCTGCCGTTAGGAGGTCCGACGAATTGCAGACCCACCACCCTGGGTTCCTCCGACAGGCAATGAACCACCGATCTGAATTGAAACCCTCCAGCGAGAACTACCATTAGGATGGTCCAGTGAAAGACCCACCACTCCAGGTTCCTACGGCATGGAGACTGAATACTACCGCAACTCACGACGACTCACCATCGATAGGCGGCAGCCTAGCCCGTAGCTTGAACATCGCAAAATCCAAATCCCACACTCAAGCGAATCCAGCCGAACATTGGGTATCCTTTGGACGAGCTTGGATTGCCATAGGAGTAATAGATCCAATCCAGAGGAGAATCCGGTAATGAGCACCAGTATTTCTCCCTATTTTGTAGATCAAGAGCATAAGATGATGACCTCCATCGACACGGACATTGCTGTACCAACTTCCGCACTAATGTTTCTCCATTTTGCTCTAAATCGGAAGAATATGGCTGAGATTGAGACCACCATTTTCGACGAGCAGTTGCCCTCCACCGTGCATAGTAGCGGTGAAAAAGGGATCGTCGGTGAAAAGGACCCATGAAGTAAGAGCTCTGGGTCATCTCCGTGAAGACCAAAAATGGCCTTTTCTTCGAACCAGATCCACGGTGATTGGATCTGTGGGTGTCAAAGAACCCATATGCTCAATGAATCGAGCAAAACCTAAACCCCAAAAAGGAAAACCCACTTCAAGATTACGGCAATAGGAGAATGAAATAAGAAAATCTATTCAGTGGTGAACAGATGAACTGAAAGAGTGAACCGAAGAGAGCTTAATTACCTCATAATCAGTGAAATGTAGGATAGAAATGAAGAGGAGTGCATTCTCTCTCTAGGGTTTAGAGAGAGGAGCTCTCAACTCTCGCAAGGTGGTTGTTTCACATAACTATTCCAGTAGTTTTAGTGCCACCCAATGGCCACATCAAAGTTGTTTTTTGTTCAATGCTGAATCCTTTTCTCCCTCTAATGGTCATACAATAGAAAGTTATGGGAGGGGAAACGAGGCACAAGTTTATAAATAGTGAGTCTTTTTTTTATACAAGAGAAAGTAGGCATTGAAAACTGACGGTTTATGCTAGAAACTCATGGGGAAGTCATGGGATGGCTTGCTTTTAGGCCCCAAAAATAGGTTGGATCAAATGCTCCTTTGAATTTTGGTTTCTCATATTCTTTGATTAGGGATACGGTTATTAGTGCATTTGTATACAGTATATTCCTTGGAAGATTATAGGTATTACCGTGCTTTTTGGAGCCTATGGTAGGTCATTTTTTGTTTCTTTGCTTTTTGTTTTTGTTTTCCAATCTATTTTCATGCTTTGTTTGAATCATGCATAACTAAGGTGCATTCTACCGCTCGTATACACTGATTTGATAAGATTAGTATTGCTACTTAATTCTTGTATTTGTCATTATCAGAAACCGTATGGGTGAAGATCATTGTGTGAACAACATGAGTGTTGTTTCAACAAGAAAACAAGAAAAGGATGGACTGTCCAATACGCTGCTAGATTTTTCGTTGCCAATGGGTGAAGATGATTTGTTCGTGAATGCAGCCTATCAACCTACCACGCGTTATTGCTGAAGCCTAACATTAATGTAGAATTGGACTCCTTGGTTTTGGTCCAAATGATTGCGAATGTATCTACTCTTGGTATTGATATTTGGACTAATCAATTGCATTTATATTTTTTGAATTCGGTCAAATTACCATGGACTGCGTAATGTTATGAGCTAGTATGTAGTAGCTCTTTAATTGTCAGCTTAGCTTTGGCATTCATTCCATTGCCAACACAAAATTGGCAAATATAAACTTCTATTATCTTTAGTAAATTTTGACAGTATAACATCTCCTCGCTCTGCACTATAGCATTTTGTTAAGCCATCTTTAATGTATATACAATGCATTCTACACAAATTATTAGAACCCAAATGCGAACAATTATACGAAGCACGGGATTTTGTTCGTAGCACGAATCGTGACACTAGTATTAGATAAAGAACCAAACCTGCCTCTCGATGGGGATTGGGGTTTCCCGAATATACCGATATCCAAACCGAAAAATAGTAGAAGTCAAGAATGAAAATAAATTGATGCTTCTATTTAGAAGTATAAAATAAGCTCAATTGATATTCTTAAGCTATAAAATAGTGTAATTGATAACATTTGCTAATTAACGAGGTAATTATTTACATATATAACTAGGGTCTAATTCTGCTCACAAAATATTTGACACAATATTTGCGTAGGACCCCACGCAAATGGAGAGAGCCATTTAATTTAGGGAAAATGGCGGCCAATGACGTGTTTTGATAATTAATACCCGCCAAGGACATACTAAGAACATTTGTTAATACTGAAAATGTCCTTGGTGGGTATTAATTATCAAAACACGTCCTAGACCGTCATTTTCCCAATAATTTATCATCATTTCAAGGTGTTGACCAAAGAGGAACAAATGTCTATATCTTCTTTCCATCACCAAATCTTTTGTCGGGAAAACATGCTAATATTCGGATCATAAATATTGAATAATTAGTTATTCTTATGGTTTTTCGATTTGTTTTTACACCATTTAAACCATCTAAATTAGAACTTTTGAATGGTACATTGAAGAATATACATTTGTCTTTTAGATCGGGAAATGGGAATGGAGGGAGCATAAACAATACATGTAGATAACAGGAGGAGAAAGGACCAAACCATGGACCAGATCAGAGCTATTGGGATGCTGTAAGAGCTAGTATTATAGTCAAGTCAAGCCATGCTCTAAAGCAATGGAATATGCAGGAATTAGATTTAACCCTTCTACCAAAATTGGCGGACTATTTTAACTGAAGAAAGTGACAAATCAAAACATAACGTAAAAAAAATCTTTACTGCAAACCTGAGAAAAAAAGTATAGTAAAACTTTATTTAGGTATTAGTATTATTAATCAAAAAAGAAAGTTGCACAATTTCTTTTGTTATGGTCTACAAAACAATGAAGCCTGATGCACAATTTATTCTGGATTGTTAACACTAGAAAGAAAGCAGGAGGGAAAGGAGTAGCTGGCATGGAAAGCCACATTTAGGTTCATGATATATATATATGTGTGTGTGTGTGTGTGTGTGTGTGAGAGAGAGTGAGGCTGTTGTAAAGTTCAGGCCTTCTTTGGGACACAAAGCCGCTGGCGGAAATCCTCCTCCATGAAAGGAACACCATCTCTCAACTTGATCTTCGGTTCCCAACCTAACAACTCTTTGGCCTTACTAATGTCTGGCTTTCTCTGGCGAGGATCATCAGGTGTGTTTTCCACAGTTAAGATCTTTACCTTAGGATTGATTATCTGCAAGATTGCAATTTTCTGTTCAGTTAGTTTTGCTTGCTTTATATATAACCACAATTTGTGATGGACTGGATGAGACACCACGGCTCTGTTTGGTTCATGGATTTGTACAAGGGATTGGCGAAGGAAAAGAAAAAAATGAGGGGAAGCAAAAAAGATATTTTTTCTTTATTATCTGATACTCCCTCCGTCCCTTTTTAAGAGTCCTGCTTCGTAATTCAAACTTATTAAAAAGACATCATCATTATACATTTCACATCAAACTTTTTCCTCCACTTTCCCTATTTACCCATCATCATTACACTTTTACTCACTAACTTTTCAAAATGAAATCTACTTTTAGGAACAAAATAGATAATGAACCAACTTTTACCCACTAACTTTACAAAATGGACAGTTATTAAGGAACAGTCCAAAATGAAATACCGGACTCTAAAAAAGGGACGGAGGGAGTAGTATTTTTCTTTACCTTGCTGCTTCCCTCCCTATATTCCTCGCCAAATCTATGATCAAAGAACGGCTTATGTCTACAATAACTACATGGAATACATCCCAGTGACAATTATAAACTAAAATAGGAAAGATCTGAACTAACCTCCTTCACAGTCTCAGCAAGTTCAAGCATTGTAAATTCACCTAAAACAACATAAGAATTCAGATACATCAATATTTAATAGAGGACTATATGTCTCAATTACGTCCCTCTAGTTTTAATTTCGTCCCCGTAGTTTGTTTTACATTCCAAATTGGTAAATCGTTAATGAAACTAACGGAAAAATATGATTAAAAAATTAAGCGCTCCAATTTTCAATCCGGTTGAACCGGTGCGAATATCTTATTTTTTTGATCATTTTATCCTAGATGGTCGTAGTGAATTTTTGGCTCTAAGGCCTTTCAACGAGCACCCGAAAGCCGAAGCCTCCTCATTTAGTTTCAGGGCTCCCTTAGGGTGCTCATTGAAAGGCCTTAGAGTCAAAAATCCATTATGACCATTTAAGATAAAATGATCAGAAAAATAAGATCTTCGCACCGGTCAAACTGATTGACCATTTAAGATAAACTATAAGCATCTAATTTTCAATCAGTTTGAACCGGTGCGAAGATCTTATTTTTCTGATCATTTTATCTTAAATGGTCATAATGGATTTTTGACTCTAAGGCCTTTCAATGAACACCCTAAGGGAGCCCTGAAACTAAATGAGAAGGCTTCGGGTGCTCGTTGAAAGGCCTTAGAGCCAAAAATTCACTACGACCATCTAGGATAAAATGATCAAAAAAATAAGATATTCGCACCGGTTCAACCGGATTGAAAATTGGAGCGCTTAATTTTTTAATCATATTTTTCTGTTAGTTTCATTAACGGAGTTAATGATTTTACCAATTTGGAACGAAAAACAAACTACATGGACGAAATTGAGACAATTGAAACTAAAGGGACGAAATTGAGACAGCCGTAAAACTGGAGGAACGACTACGAAAATTTGCCCGGACTATAATCATTGTGCAGTAAATAAGTAGTATATTTACCTGGATTGCCTATGTTAATTGGTCCGGTATGTTCTCCATCCATAAGCTGAACAAGACCATCAACCTGCAATTTAAGCCAAGACAAACGAAGACAAATAATTTTAGGACACTGCTTCAGTCGAATTGAATGGCTGCCGGTTGATCATCTTTTGTACTTTCACATACCATGTCAGACACATAACAAAAGCTCCGAGTTTGTGTCCCTGGCAATTGAACAGTCAAAGGCTCTTCACTACATAACGGGAACATAATGAGAGTGTATGAGCAAGAGACCGGTGGAAGGGGCTTGAGCAATTTTTTTAATATTTTATATTTCTACAAGGTCCACAAAATACTACGGCATTACCGGATTGCTTGAGCTATGAAATTGCTGACGACGCGCCCATCGTCAATGTTCATGCGGGGTCCGTAAGTATTGAAGATCCTAGCAATCCGTATTTCTGCTCACCATTTTCAGAGAGTAAGAAATAGCACAAGGCCACTGTTCTACGGAAATTTTTTTTCCCAGAGAGAGAGAGAGAGAGTTTTACCTATTCCATGCTGCCTATGGTAATCAAACATCAAAGTCTCAGCTACTCGCTTCCCCTCGTCATAACAACTCCTAACACCTAACAATACACATTGAGAAACATCATTTTCCATGCAGCAAAAAATCACACCTCATGTAACTATAACATATTATTTAGGAATTAGGAACATAATAACACATTATTTGGAGGATAGACAGCCGTTGCTATAACTAAACTAACACTCATGAGGAAAAAAAAACCAGCTCAATAGTTAACACCAAGTTCTCGACACATCCTTCCGACAAATTAATGCAAGTACATCCACTCGGGGTGTGATTATACAGATGTAAAATGTCCGTATGGTAAATATACCTATAGGGTTAACATTGCCCCAGTAGCTCTCAGTCTGGGGATGCTCAAGTGGATCACCATAAACCTCAGAAGTCGAGGTAAGTAAAATCCTGTTGGCCATTATCATAAATTTTAGTGAAACGATAATTCGGTAAAAAACTGAAAACAAAAAAAGTGGTAAGAAAGGCTTCCAACCTTGCTCCAACTCGCTTAGCAAGTCCCAACATGTTCAATGTCCCCATCACATTTGTCTTAATTGTCTGTCAATACGATCCATTTAATTAAAAGCTGGAAAATACAAAACTCCGATTACGCATGTTGAAGAAAGCACATTTTGGAAAGTAAAAAGAGAACACTTTTAGTAAATGAGGATGCATCCTTTGTTGAAATAGACAAGATGCCATTATAAGCAATGAAGCAAATACTAGGCAATTATGACAGGCAGGTTAGAGAAGAATTGTTATCAATGGTGTTCGGTTTTAGTTGAGTTTTGGGCAATAACAAGAAGAGGAAAAAAAATGAAGGCTTCATAGTAGACAGCTTCCACAGTAACCTATAATCGGTTCAAACAGAGGACCGTGAATGGGAAGAACAGAAAAGGAAGAAACATTCTAAAAGACTTAAAATGAATATGATACTGTGAGACACTGATTACACTCTACCGTATTCAGTACAAAGCAATCAAGCGAAATTGTGAGAGAGAGACAGAGAGAGATTCTCAATCTATAAACATATTCATTGCTATGAGATTTCGTCTGAATAGCATACGCATACTGCTACCTTTACGGGATTGTGTTTGTAGAAGATTGGAGAAGCAGGACAAGCAAGATGATATATCTGATCAACTTCAAGAAACAATGGCTCTGTGACATCTGAACAACAGAAAAACAGAATCTTAAGAGATGAATCTAGAGTGAAGTACGATGAACATAATAAAAAAGGTAAAAGGTATTGGGTTCATAAGAAACAAGATGAATGCAGTACTGAAGTTACACTAGCTTATGATATGCAGCTACATATCAAGACTTGACTGAGGCTTGGATGTATCATGTATGCACAACGAGCTAATTACCAGGTCGCTTAAGTACTATTATTCTTTAAGTAGAACATTTTGCAGAAAATTAGAGGTTGGATTGTCTAGCTCTTACAAAGTAGAACATGTCCCGTGTCGCGCAAACTTTTTCCAATTAGTTTTGTCACTCATTCCACTTCTCTCCAACATTTATTTTTCTTTCAAAAACAGCCTCTTGTATGAAGAAGTATCGGAAAAAGCAAGAAGTTCAACCAAACTCTCAACATGAATTTAGTGCCCTAAACGAATCAATCATCAATTTAGAGAGTTTAGAACAGTACACAGTCCACCATTTAGAAACCTTTTGGGATTAGACTGGATTGGCATGTTTCATTCCAAACAAAGAAAGATGAGAAAGCACTAATGGTGTTTGATTAGCCCCATCAAATAGGTCATGAAAGAAAGCAAATTGATCGGTAAGCATTTTTCCTCATTCGTGCATTCAGTAGCTACATCTTGCTAGATTTTACTCTGATATTCTCTTTTGAAGCTAACACTCCGAAATGCTTGGCTGTTACTTTCTTATCCTATGATGCATGGACACGGATACCGACACTGACACGGACACCGACACGGGGATACGGAAATTCAAAAAAAATGGGGACACATACACAGCGGGGGGCACGCCACGTGTATATTTATTTATTTATATAAATAAATAATTATAGTTTGACACCCAAAAAATTTTAAAAATTACAATTTGGCCCCAAATTTTTTTAAAAAAAATTAACTTTTAGACCCTCAAATTTTTTAAAAATTACAGGTTGGCCCCTACCGTGTTCCCAGCCGTGTCCTCATACGTGTCCCTGCCGTGTCCCCGTGTCCGACACTGCGATACTTCGACCTCTAGAGGTGTCGGTGCTTCATAGTTCAATCTTATCTCATTTTAAATTGTGACTACACCTTCCTACGCAATAGAAGTTTACAGCTGTAAAGTTGTATGTGTTTCCCGTGGTAACATTGTGATTTGTGACTAGTACTAGTGGTGTAAGAGATTATTGCCCCATAAATGTTAATTCGTGAATCATGGGCAATAGTCCTATTGGATTAATATTCAGGGCATCAACAATACCACATCGCTCAATGGAGAAAGTATCCAAGTTTTGTGGAATATTATATCCCATGATACTTAATTCTAGCCGCAAAAGTTCCAACCAAACATAGGACATGTAGTCCCCATGGAATTTCAGTTCAATATCATGCTTTAATTAGGAAAGACAAATAGGTCTTCATCAGTACCGGCTGTAACTTTGGGGGCCCAAAGCGAATCCCCCATACGGGGCCCTTCATATATCATCAGAATTTTTTTTATAACGCTAACCTTTAAAAGATCACAAAAATTCTAAACAACATAGTATGGTTGCAAGACTCATATTTTATGACAAACAAAAGAAATTATGATTCAAAGACTTTTCGAAAAAAATAAGACACTTCAGTCAAATTCAGTTATAGAAAACAATAAAATTGTAAGAGTTAGATGCCTGAGAGAATTTACAAGTTATAAGACAAAGGCATACCATGACGAATAAGCTCAAATCGTGGATGACCAATCCATTGTTTTAGGTTGTCCTTCGAGCCAGTGAAGTAGTTATCGACAACAATCACCTGAGCCAGAGTAAACATGAAAATTTGTTGAACATGAATCTTTACGTGGGAAGCAAATGCATTTGATCTTAGGGAGTGCATGTATATGTGTTATAATGTAAAGTAGCTGCTCCCTACTGACGAAATAGTCCTACCTTTCTAAGGAACATACACATCCTGCAACTTGAGAACCTTTAAATAAAATTAACTCCCATTTGAATTCTTAAGTGTAAAATAACTCCAAGAGGTGCATACCTCATTCTTTTCATTTTGCATCAGTCTATCAACTAGGTGAGATCCAATGAACCCAGCTCCTCCAGTAATCAAAATTCTCATGTTAGCCTGTAATTAATGTTGGACGAACGAAAGGAAAGAGAATAAGAAGCAAATGGTAAGGATACTTGTACCGATTGCTGACTCTCAAGGAGGCAAAAAGGAAATATCGCTGAAAAACATATTGGTAGTGAAAATTCTTCTCTTAACAAAATACAACCCAGTGGAGGTATGTAAAAATAAAATATAAGTTGCAGTTAATGTTATAGACTAATGGATCTCTCGATGCAAATCTTGGTCGCAATGCTTATTTCATCCTCAAATTTGCATCAACCCTCAACAAATAGTTAGACCACCAAAAGAGAGGTGTTAATGGCTCACACTGCACAGTGCACACTCAATTTTGGTAGAGATCCAATTTCGATACATAACCAGCCTATCTCTCTCTCTCTCATCTGCAAAAACTAATGTTCTCCGGGCCGAATGACACAATTTCAGCACAACTTCCGAGGAACCTTATATTGGACCATATTTAGGAAAGATATAATATCTGAAGCTAATTTATTGACATGTGTCAAAACAGATGAATTCCATTTTATTGTGAAAACAATTAATCAGGAATCAAAATGTTCAGGCGACCACGAAGCTGCTTAGATCCCAAGATCTGATGATCACCACCTGGCCTGAAGAGAACACCCCCAAAAATGGTTTTCCACATGCAATTGGAAGCGGTCAAGTTGTATACAGCTAACACAATGCAAAAATGAGGATGGTAACTTTAGTCTGAAATATGATTAAAAAAAAAAATATTTGTCTGAGATCAGAAGCTAAAAACAATGCAAATCATGATCCCCTCTTGTGATGATCATAATGCAAAGGAAAAAATTCAAAAAAAACCCTGAACTTTGAACCCAATGTCAAATAGGCACCTGAACTTAAATAAACTTCAATTGAACACCTAAACTTTCACTCCGTTATTCAATTTACACCATGCCGTCTCAATCCGTGACTTTCCTAACGGCAACTGCTGAGCTGGACACTAACAGACACAACAAAACATTAGAGGGAGAAATTGGAGGGAAACAACAGTGATCTGGCACCTTTTTAAGGCCCCGTTCAGCTAAATAAGCTTATTGGCTTATTTTCTGTCTTTATTCAAATTTTTTTTGTATTTTTTTGGTCATTTTTTTGGGAATTATTGCATCGTCATGAAAAGAAGAATCTAAAAAGTAACAAATTACGATCAAAACCTAATTTTTTTGAATAAAGACAAAAATAAGTCAATAAGCCAATTTTTTTGTCTTTATTTAAAAAATGGATTTCGATCATAATTTTTTACTTTTTAGATTCCTCTCATTATGACGATACAATAATCTCCAAAAAATTGACGACTAACAAATATGAAAAAAAGTTGAATAAAGACAAAAAATAAGCCAGTAGACTTATTTAGCCGAACAGGGCCTTAAAAAGGTGCCAGATCACTGTTGTTTCCCTCCAATTTTTCCCTCTAACGTTTTGTTCTGTCTGTTAGTGTCCAGCTCAGCGGTTACCGTTAGGAAAGTCACGGATTGAGACGGCAGGGGGTAAATTGAATAACGGAGTGAAAGTTCAGGTGTTCAATTGAAGTTTATTTAAGTTCAGGTGCCTATTTGACATTGGATTCAAAGTTCAGGGGTTTTTTTGAATTTTTCCCTAATGCAAAATAGGACCCATCATTATCCTACTTGACAAACCCAAACCGAACCGTCCATATTTTATGTCTCCATAAGTACATCAACCGTGAAAAAAAAAAATAGATTGATCAGCCATCGATATATATATATACAGTAGAATGAACCATATTAGTCTTAATAGCAATGAATGTTCAGTTACTGTTTCAAGACATAGTTTGGGAAAATGATGGCCCATGACGTGTTTTGATAATTAATACCCGCCAAGGACAAGCTAAGAACATTTGTTAATGCTAAGAACATTTGTTTGGCAGGTATTAATTATCAAAACACGTCCTTGCCACGTCTTTACCGCTGTCTGATCATGTGATTTGTTACATGAAAGATTTGCATATACAAGAAGATCGACAAATGATAAAAACAGGATTGCATATTACCTGGAAAAATTTGGCACTTCGCAGAGGAGAAGGGTTTGGTGGGGATTTTGTTGTTTGCCCATTTGTAGCCATTGCTGATAACCCTTACTTGAAGTTCAAAACCTAATTCACAACAGCATAAAACTCAGAGATGAAACAAGTTACTCCCAATTCAACTCCAACATAAGTTATGACGAAAATTAAACTACACCCTCCAAATCAAATCTCAAATCAGAAAATCAGTAACCCAATTTCAAAATCACAGGGGAATCCAAAAAACAAACCTTTTGGTAAGAAAACAACAAGAAATTAAATCATATTCACGGCCGGTGTAAACATTCTTTTACTCAAAATCAATTAGATTGCTGACATGTGACACAATCTAATTGATTGGGAAGAAAATAATGTTTACATTTATATAATTTAATCTCAAACAAAAATCAGGTTCGAATCACCTGATTCTACAAAAAAGAAAAAAAAAAAATTTGCCAATACCGAGATTAGGCTCTGATAGAGACAATTGCAAAGATTGGAACTTTATGCAACTGAACTGCCAGAGAAGAATGAGAACATATTTAAGGGAAACTCAGCTACCAAACACACACACACAGAGACAGAGAGAGAGAGAGAGAGAGAGAGAGAGAGAGAGAGAGAGAGCGAGCGCGCGCTTCAAAAGCAAGGAAAGTGGAGGTGGAAACAAAGCTTGAATGGAACGAAACCCGGGACTCTTTACACGCCTCAGATCTAACTCTCTGAATCACGTAGGAGTAGCTCCTAATTAAACTACGGCCCCGTTCTAGAACGGGTTATAAGTAGAAGACAATTTCAAGCTCAAAAATAATAAGCTTAATGAAATTTAAAAATATGTAATATGGATCTTGTTTGAAAGATCTCGATGAGATCTTTAATACGGTGCAAAAAAAATCAAAAAATTATTTTTCATTTACATTATTTTTGAGTTTGAAAATTTAAAATAAGTACTTTTTTAAGAAAGTGTTCTGAAACGGAGCCTACTAGTACTACATTATTAATTAATCAAATTACGTAATTACGAACCATTTACGTACCTCAGGCCAGGATTTATTATAACACGCATTCAAAGATTGGGAAAATTTCAAAATTACACCTGAATTTTCATTCAAATATCATAGAGACACCTAAACTTAAGTTTATTTTAATTAAACACATATACTAACAAAAACCTTTAATTTAGGCCCTGCCGTTACACTCCGTCTATTTCGTTCACAAAATTGCTGACGTGGTGTAACTTAACTGTTAAGTGTCTCCATTGCACATGTTTACAAACAGGGGCCCATGCACCCAATCCAAACCCCACCCTTTACTTCACCACCATCCTCTTACTGAGACCAGCTTCAATTTCTCTTTTGTACTTGCCCTTTATTCCGCCAAGCCGACACCTCCATTATCGCCGCCACCGGCACCACTCCCGCCTCCTTCTCCACCGTCTCCCTCTCCCTCTGCCACAATTCCATCTCCGCCTCAACTTCTCCTCCTCCATCTCCACCTCCCTCGACCAAAAACCCTCCACAAACATCTCCGCTTAGACGACCACGACCACGACGCCGTCAATAAACACACCGTCTCCTCCGCCGCAGCAGCTGACAGTGGATTCTGGGCTATACCCCCAAGGCCCAACTTTGGGCAGGTCTGGAGCTTCGCAACAGCTGTCCCGCCGGATATGGTGGTCCTGCGGCACAGCAGGCTTCGTTTTCCAAGAGATTTTTTCAGAAGCAACCCATGAGGGAGGGCCGGAGGCGTCGGCGACTCAGCGGCTAGGGTTGGGAATTACCCCCTGATAGCTCAGCGACACCTCAATTTGCTCGCCTCCTTGTCCGGTGTGCTATTGCAGTTGTCCGGCCGTAGAGAAGACGATTCGCACTGAGAATTTGCTTTGTTCGGAAGCCATTTTAGTTTTAGTTTTCATTTTGTTTCTAATCATTACTTTACATCTTTTTTCAATCATTACCCTATTTTTTCAATTATTACTTTCTTATCTCTCTATCTCTCTCCAATCATTACCCCTATCTTCAATTATTACCCTATTTTTCTCTCCACCCACTACCAAAACTAAACTAAACTAAACTAAACTTCCAACCAAACACTACCGTTAGAGTTGGAGTGTGTATTCGATTTGTTATTGGTATATATAATTAAGTATAAATGTATGTTTTTTTTTGTTTGTGTGTGTGTGAATATGAGAAATGGGTAGTAATCTGGTTAGGGTTTTAGATTTCAGTAGGAGCTTTGGGGTATCATATTTGGGTTGCCCATGCCCAATTTCATGCTTTGTTGCCCACTTATTACTAAGTCATACAAAATTTTATTAAAAAAATACAAGTACAAAAGAAAAATTCAAAGTTTCAATGTTCCTTTAGATTGAATAACATCAAAAAAATAAACATCGCAAGTAACCCCGGTTATAGCGCTTTATGATTAGCATGATCCGATTCAAAAAAAAAAACTTATTGCATTTTTTGAAGCAAATTTACGAAGTCAGTCATCGTACTGTACTTATTCAAGAACTCGGGGCCTATTCCTCTAATTTTTTGTTACTCGGCCTTTTGGGCTTTTTAGTTGATATATGTGACGAGAATAGCTTGTCTCAAAAAGTGTAAAAAGTTAAAAAAAAAAATTTCAAAGGCCCAAAACTGCTCTTCGTGGAATGACACCTCAATCTCAATTGAAATCATAGTCAAACTACTTAACCTCTCTTGCAAAACGGTAGTCTAAGTAAAAACGAAAAACCATGTTAGCTTGATTTTTTTCTTTAATCAAATGTAAAAATATATCACTTATATATTACTTCACATTGTGTTTGTTAAATCAAAAATTTTCAACAAAGTATTTTAGTAATACGTATTATTTTCCTAATATTGTGGGAGTGTGGGGAGAGGAAAAGAAAAAGAGGTAGAAAATGGAGAAAGTATTATTTTCCTAATATTGTGGCGGCAGTGAATTCCCCAGGAATCGAACTTGGTTTGCCTGGAGGTCTTAGAACATGCATTAACAGCCGCTCAGCCAAGGAATTAGTTAGTGCAAATTATGAGAACTTTTTTATATTTATACCTAACTTAAATTTTTTTTTTTGGGTTGCCCTGGCCCGGGGGGTTGCCCAATCCCGAGGGCTTGCGAGGCTTACCCCGGGGCCGGCCCTGATCATGACCTCTACAATGGGTAAACAGTGACGTAAAGGATGGGGTTTGGATTAATTGGGTGCATCATCCCTTGTTTGTAACATGTGCAATGGAGCCACTTAATGGGTAAGTTATGCCACGTTAGGAAATTTGAGACGGAATGGATGGAGTGTAACGGCAGGGGTCTAAATTAGGGAATTATGTTAGTACGTGTGTTTAATTAAAATAAACTTAAGTTCAGGTGTCTTTGTGACATTTGGGTAAAAGTTCAGGTGTCATTTTGAAATTTTTCCTTAAAGATACTAACACTCTACTTTTACTTCCTTGACGATTTGATTTATATAGAGACAAACAATGATGAGGAAGCCATTTGGGATTCCTTCAGTTTAGAGCAAGTTTATCAGTAGTTTGGTAAACAATGCACTTTTTTCATTTTACCTACTCATATCTCTTTCAAGACTACATCAATACTATCTATTTAACTTATTCTCTATTAAAATATTATTACTTTTATTTTCCTTTTTCTTTTTTGAGGAGAGAGAGAGAGAGAAAGAGGGAGAGTAAGAGAGAGAGGGAGAGTAATAAAGAAATGGGAAGCCTGTGAACAAGGCTTCGGTAGATATACCTCACCATTTCAACAAAGCCAATTTACCTCATCTTTTACCTCTTCTGCTGCTGCTTTCTTTTGTGGGTTTTCCTTATGTAAAATAGCAAAAAAGCCAATTTACCCCATCTGATATACTTGCTCTTAATGTCTCCCCGTCTCTGAGTAGTTATTCCATACTCGCAAGTGGCACTACCTCAAACTTTCCCCTATCAGGCTATCACGTACTTGTGCAAGCTCCAGATAAATATGTGGTAGTAAAGAGTTCCGAGCCTCAAGGGTATTGAACAATTTTCCCCACCTTTTTCTCCAATTTGTACTTGTTCAATTGAATTATTTTAACGAGAAGAAATAACGGCCTTAAGATAAGGTTAAGTACGAATTTGATATATATATTAATTACTCCCTCCGTATCATTTTCATTGTTCATTTTTTGAATTGCGTACCATTTTTAATTGCTTATATCTTTCAATCTATAATGTTTTTCATAATTTTAAAAACTTTATAACATAGAACTAATCGAGATCTATCAAACAAGATGCATATTGCATATTTTTTAAAATTTACACTAAAAGATATAGGCAAAGACATAAAAGAAAAACAAAATAATAGACAATGAAAATAGGACGAAGGGAGTAATAATTGTATGTTGTTGTCCCAACTCGTGCTCTACCGGGGCAAATACATGGGTCCCACCCAAGTCATGGGATAGTGTCACAATCTGACATGGATATTCTTGATGAAAGAGAAAAACGACAACGGTGTAGAAGTGGTGTGGTGAACTCGTGCTCTACCAGGGGATAATGCTACAAACACAACATCTCCCACACAACAATTTACACAACCGCTGACGTCAGCATAAAACGACGTCGTTTTGATAATTAAAAAAAAAAAAAAACAGAAGGTCTCGGAACAAAGGAAATGCTCCCCCCCCCCCCCCCCCCCCCCCCCGTCCCTTCCCTTTCTTGTTCTCTCCTTATCGTTCCCTCCCCATGGACGCTCAAAATTTTCAGAGAAGAGAGGGAGGGCACGACGACTGCCACCACCACCCACCAACGACGACAACCGCTTCCCACCTCCATCGGTGACCACGCTTCCCACCTCCACCACCAGAATCTAACCCCAACGCTCCCCACAGTTGGCGACCGCCACCGCCACCGGTTCTGGGCAGTCCGACTTGTTACCTACGAAGGTTTCCCCCTTCTCTCTCTCTCTCTCTCTCTCTCTCTCTCTCTCTCTCTCTCTCTCCCTCCTTGAACTGATTTCTGTCATTCTATGTGTAGTTATTTATAGATGATTATGATGCCTTTGTTCATATATATACATGAACAATCTCCTACATTTTTTTCAGTTGGGAATTCATGCTTTATGAATTGAGTTATTTTGGGGTTTTGTAATCAGTTGGGTTTAAGCACCCTAATTAGGGCTTTTCTTTGTTGCTTTTTCCTATTGGAACTGAAATTTGTGATTAGAAGCTATAGAAATTAATATTAAGAGTTGATTTTGATAACTAGGTCACTATAATTAACTAGGTCACTACAAAGTATGAAATCTGCTCTCAAAAGCTGGGCAAAGGAGGAATTTGGTGAACTGCAAACCAAGTTGGATAATATATATTGAGTTGGAAATGCATGATCTGGATCTGCAGGCTGAGAATGGGAACATTGAAGGCTCTGTCCCATCTGTTATCAAGGTTTGGTCTGTATCAACACCCTCTGTCGTTTTTGGAACACTTGAGAGAGATTCCACCAATGCTCCACAGTCTCTGATTTTTTTGTCTATTTGGTTGGATCTTGACAATTATGCTGGATGGGTCATCGGGCTACTTCTCTTAAGTATTGCGGATCCAAACTGTTTTGGTAGCTCCTATCTGCTAGTTTGATCATGTGTCTTGGATTTGATATTAGTAGTTCATGGGATGGTTGTTTCCGGCCCCTTATATTCTTTTGTGATCTCAAGTTAATTTCTTATCAACTTGCGGGCCGAGAGGCAATTGATTGTCACGGGATAAGGTTTCAACATTGTTGGGATGTTACCTTTGCGTTGTAATGCTCTTATCTTAGCCTTTTATTTGTACTTCCTTTCTTCTTCTATCAATAAAATTCTTCTTTGTTCAAAAAAAAAATGCGCAAAGTTCAAGTGCTGTTACCTATTGAACCTAAGAACTAAGCATTGAAAAGTGTAGCTTAGGTACAGGAAATATGTGTTTCATGCTGAAACTGTACTTAAATGCAGTATTTTGATGGTTATATGTTGGAAATTGGCTTTGATTTGCTGAAACTAAGCTCTCTAAATGCTGGAAATTGGCCCTAATTGCTGGAATTTGATCCTCAGCTACCAAAACTTAGTTTCAGGTGCAAAAGGCAGGAGTAGGCAATTGCTGACTGTTTGTGTTTACTTGGGTCCAGTTCCTTGAATAGCTGTAAAACCACTTAACTGGTTATATCAAATAACAAGTAGTGTATCTCTAATGTCTATTCCCGTTGGTAATTACATATTATTTGGTTTAAGAATTTTCTTTTGATTTCCAATATTTGGGATGAGGTTTGCACCATAATTTATGAGATGAAAGTAAATGTGCTCTTTACTTATTTTTCAGGTGCTACAAATGGTGCAATGGATGCTGGCAATCTCTTGAAGCCCATGCTGGGTCACGGAAAATTGAGATGCATTGGTGCAACGACATTGGTTCTGGCAATTAGGCAATCTCTCAATATGTTGCCTCCAAGGACAGATTTGCAAGTATAGGTTGATGCACTGAAACAAAACTTACCAAATACACCCCATTCTGACTATGCAGGTTCAAACACCTTCAAAAGTGACAATATGGATAGTTCGCAGCTTCATCCAAGTCCAATGGTAAATGAGGCGGTAACTGACGATAATATGGCACATTTTGATCCTATTACAATGGAAAATAGGGTGATAATCGAGGACAACATGCCCCCTAGTCCAGGTCCTCGACAAAAAGTAAAAAAGGTATGGTATTTTAATTTCAAGTGGTGAGTTATTCTTTAGGTTCTCAATGTATTCTCACTTAGTGTTTGATATTTAATTTGTGCAATTTGTCGTAGAGCAAACAATGTAAATTGGCAGTGGGATCCCGTGAACACATTGTTGCTCATGGTACAATGTATGAGAGAGTTGGACCACACAAAACAATTCATACAGTTTTGTTTGGCCCGGACAATGTACGTGTGTCTGTTTATTTTGTGACTGTCAAGGATGCCCTTCTTCCTATACCCATCCCAGGAGTGGCAGCCATCGTAGGAGAGGCATTGGGGTATCAATTGGCTTGGCCAAAAAAACTTGTATTGGTTGATTACGAGGTAGAACGTCTGTTATAATAGTTGTACTATTGGTTAATTGAATTAATGAGATATATATTTACTATATTTTGGAAATTTTTAAGTCAAGGAAATCTTGAAATTGCTAGCAATAAGGGAAATCTTGGAATTGTTGGCAATAAGGGAAATCTTAGAACATAAAATAAAGGAAGTTACCTGTCAAACCTTGGGTTGAGAGCTTCTCTCTCTATTCCTAGAGAGAGAATGCACTCCCCTTTACCAATTTCATATTTTTTTGAACCAAAAACCCATCGATTGATGTCTGGTGGTTCACAAATTCACAAGGAAATTCCTAAGTTCTAGTCAGTCTATTCCGAAAGGAATAGATCTCCACTGTACTTGGTTACTTCCACTCGTTCTCCTGCCGTTCGGCTGCTTGTGGACAGACGGCCAAAGGCGAAGATGGTAGTGGGTCGTAGAGTGGTTCTCGTCGAGTGCGGTAGGTGGCCATCGATCTGGGCTGCCCGACTGGTGGTGTGCAGTCACGGCTGGGTCTGCTTCTAGGCGACTAAGGCAGACGGCGGATCACTCATCGGACCATCCTCTCTCACCTGAGAATAGGGCTTTCCGTCTCAATTCGTCTTCCAGGTAGCTCTAAAGCTTACACAGCGGTGGACGGCGTCGGAACTGTGAGTTTCTGGTATGGGCTGTGGGTCCGAGATATTCACTACCTACTGGATATTCCATCCCAGAGTGCTACTAACGATGTCATGTGAAGCAACGAGTGAACCTTGTTCAGCCTACACGATGGACGGCGGTGAGTAGTGGCGTCCGGGGTGTGGTGTCGACTGGGTTTTAGAAAATCAGCAAAATTTGGCTGCTCTTGGTTGGGTACCCACGGTGTGGACCTAAAATGGTAAACAGGACACACCATCTCAGGAACAGTTCAATCCAGTCGCTGGTCTGTTAGGTTTGTGCTGGAAAATCACAGTTGACAAAGTTGGTAGCGTGCCTAGAGGTATACCCTGACATTGTTTCTTGTGTTCAAAGGGCAAGGCTAATTCCTTGTTCAATCTAGAGGTTGCAATTGCTTATTTACTATCAAATTTGCTGCTAAACTTGTGGGCCAGTGTCTGTTAGTATTTGGGGTTTCAATGCAGGTGCTGCAACCATCAATATCAGATATAGTGTTGTTCGACACTGAGATTCATTCCAGTTTAGTTACTGAACACATTGCCCTTTGGGGCTCATTTGCTCTGCTACTTGTTGTAGAGTTCCATTATTATTCAGCTCTTTGTTGAGCTTCTCTAAATCCCTAAGTTCTTTGCTTTGTTAGCCTGGTGTTTCTGCGTAGTATGGTTGTGTTCGTGGCTATCATGGATTAGATTGGAGTTTTGTGCTGATTGAAAGGGATAGCTTTGCGGCTACCATTGACTAGATCGATAGTTGGGCTCTGATTGAAATAGGTAGCTTCCGGGGTTGTCTTTGATTAGATTAGTGGTCGTGCACTGATTGAAAGGGATAGCTTCGCGGGCTGCCATTGATTAGATTGGTGGTAGTTCACTGATCGAAAGGGGCAGCTTGGTCCGCCTGTGGTTCGAGTGGCCACATTTTGTGGTTCCTCTTTCTGTTCCCCTTTTAGATTATAGCGAGCCTAGGGGATTAGGTTGAGGGTGGAGTAGTCTGGATGGAATGGGCGTGGTGTGCTAGGTACTTGGGAGGGTAGCCTTGTCGGATGCCGTCATCTCCAGTTCGAGTCTCTTCTCGGTTTCTAGTCCCTCTGTAGTAGCTGTTCTTTTAGAAGTGGGTATTATGCGTGTTCTCTGGGTTTGATTGGAGTAGTAGTATCTTGGTTTGCTTATCCCTTCTCTGGAGACAGTGGTGATTGGTAGTTAGCTAAGAGCGGGTTGTTTCTGGCGAGCCTTAGGCTTGGATGAGAGAGTATTAGGCCAGATGGAATGGGCGTGGTGTGCAAGGTGGGGCCCCCTGTCAGATGCCGACATCTCTGGTTTGAGCCTCTTCTTGGTGCCGTGTTCCTCTACAGTACCTGTTCAGCTTACCTTGATGCCGTTTGCTATGTTGCTGCTAGTCCTCAGTGTTGGTTATCTTTTGGTCATCTCTGGCCATGACTATTTATTTTATTTCCTAGCCTGGCGGGATGTGCCAGGTAGTAGTTCAATTTCATGTTATTTCTATTCATATCACTTCATATCATACCCTGTTGTACTATCCTTCCGTTTAGATGGATAGTGCAATGGGGGTATGATCACTACGCACATGGCACTTTTGTTATTTTATTTATTTTACCCTACTCTCCATGCGGGTTGTGCATGGGTTATCGCAATTTTTTCAATCTTCTTTTTCCTGTTCTTTTCCTCCTGGGGTATGCCCCTTGTAGGCTGTACATTCGGTTAACCCTTTTTTAATTTCAAGCTAATTTACCCACAAAAAAAAAAAAAAGGCAAATCTTGAATTGCTGGCAGTAAGGTATGATGTTCCCAGTTTAAAATCGTTTACTACAATTTCGTTAAATTGGGTGGGTTTACATTTTTTTTTTTTGAACTTTCTATTAGGGAGCCTCAAAAAATTGTGAAGTGGTTGGCAATGAGGTAAATTATGCAATCGCAGCTTCATTAATATTCCTTATTTACGGTCTATATTTGTTAACCCTTAACATTTTTGAACTTAGGCTACTTCAAGAAATGTTGCTTGTGAAAAAAATTTGGAGTCCATTCGATCGTTCACTTCACTTGCCAAGCATCTCTTACCCCTTAAAACCACAAAAATGAAAGTCGAGAAGAATTTACTTGGCGTGGATGTTGATTATCATCTACAAAAGGTAGACATGGGGTACATATGTGAACTGAAAGAGCTATCCATTCAATGCATTGTGTTGTATATGAGGTAAGACTGGCAAGTTATGTCATGGAAGTAGATATATATTTACATGTATTATTGCTCACAACTCTATTTGGTCAGCTATATGTATGAAGTTATGAAGACCTCAAACATGCATAGAAGTTTTCTCTTTGTCAACCCATATGTTACAAGTGTAAAAAATAAGCCCGGTGACGACTCAGATGAAGCATTGCTTGCATGTAGACTAGAGGATGCAAAGTCCGGTGAATTGGCTTTCGCTCCTTGTAATATTGGGTAATTTTGTCTTGGTTTTATATTTGTATTATTTTCCACATCCATTTGTGAAATGGCTTAATATGCTGGTACTTATGATATGATTATATATAGGGCCCATTGGGTGTTGTTAGTCATTGAAGTGTCTACTTCAACTGTATACTATCTTGATTCAATCAACAATAAAGTCCCTTTGAACATTAGAATCCTAATTAGCTCGTAAATATTTTAAATTGTGCAGTATAATTTGACTATTTTTTATTACATACAATGGTGCTAATTACAAGTATTGATTCCCTTTGTGAAGTGCATTCATAATTTATGAAGGAAACAAGGGAAATAGGAGGAGAAGTCTACACTGGAAAATAGTTCAGGTATTGATGGGGCTCAATTATTAGGGGTGTTGCCAGTGATGTCGCTTACACGCCTCTTCTTCTGAAAATTGTGTACTTGTGTATAGTGTCCAAAACAACTGAAAGATGTAGAATGCAGGTTCTACGTAATGATGTTCATGCGAGACTTGATTAGAGATCGGGGCATCTTAAGCAAAAATAATGTAAGATATATTTTTAGCTTTCTATTTTGCTTTCTATTGATTTTTGAGACCAACTTTTATATGCGTAACTCATAATGATGTGTTATGAAGTTCAATGGAAGGAACACATATACGAAAGCTGAAATTGATGAAGTGCGAGTCGAGTGGATAAACTTCGTCATGACAAAATACGAGCAGCAATTCTTTTAAGCTACATGGAGTACCCTTTATTATTACATGTAAGTTAAATTTCTTCTCTCAAAGTGTTTTCAAGCATCATATTCTTGCATTCCTGTTTAGTTGGTGTATCTGGCTAGATGAACACTCACACGTGAATTGAAAAACATTACACGAATTACTATAGAAGTACACCCTTATAGCATATAGTCTTTGTATCAAGAAGCAACTTTGAGAATTGGTTGCAAATATGGTGCAGCATATGATGTGGATTAAAAAGCTTGGTTAATATTATCTGCCCTACTGAGGGTGTGGGTGTGTTTTTTTTTGGTAAGTTTAAAACTTTATTAAGCAAACAAACCATAATCCCAAGAGAGTGTGCAGCTCTCACTTACAAACAGAAACAAACCTAGCAAGCTAGGACAGGAAAGCCAAAAGTAAACAACAATTACAAAGGACTAAAGATCCTAGAACGAATGTTCCAGGAAGCAACAAAAAGCCTATTTGCATCACTCCACTTTGGCATTTGTCCGCGAACAAGAGGGTGTGTGTGTTGATGGAGTGTTCAGCTTACAATGTGGATTATGGGCTAAATTCTGTTACCCGTGTGCGCTAGTTTCTGCACTTATTATGATGGGGCAATATACTTGATCTTTTTGGCAATATTCGTCTTAGTTAAACAAGGTATATCTTGGTTAATGCAAAAGGAACATCTGCTGTTATATTAGTTCATTGTTATCTTTCTATTCTCATTTGCTCGGTCTTCATGGGGTCGTGCTCGCGATCCTTTGTCTTTGTAATGTTTTTTTTGTAATCTATCAATTAAGTTTTGTTTTCCGTTTTAGATCTTGTGTTTTACAGGTTGTATATCATATTTAATGCAGGATACATAGTGAGCAACACAACTTTTTGGAGTGAAGAATACCGACCAGCTGATTCATTTGAACGTACACTAGCTAGCAAGTCATTATTTATTTGTATTCCGTACATTTTTAATTGGCAATTCGCTTTTGAAAGATGACTGGGACCTTTGTGTACTAAAGAATGATTTTATGTTTTAATTATTACTATATAGACTTTTTTCTATTAGTGGATGATTTTATTTTTTGACTGTCTTAACATGATCTTGTCCTGGAACAAGAATGAATCGAATGATTGATTCTCTCATTTTCATATCTTTTAGATAATACAGAAAAGTGGCATCTCCTAAAAAAAAAAACAATGAAGAGATGATAGCTAATAAGTGTGATGTTAGGATATAAAAGATGACAGTTTTAGACCACCTTTAATTAGGGTTTATAACTGTCATCTTTTACTTTTTAATTACACTTAAACAGCGTCATCTTTTCAAAAAAATGACAGTTTTAAAGCACTTTAATGACGTTTCAAAATTGTCATCTTCTACTGTAACAACTCCGATTTTTAATGAATAAAAATCTCGTTGTTTATTAAAAAATTCCTTAATAGAATGGTTTTATAATTTTCTTGTTAATTCGTCGTAATTACAGTTTTGCCCCTTAAAATTCGTTTCTTGATTTAAGACCCTATTTGGCAAGTCTAATTAGCTTCTAACCGATTAGTTGGAGAAATCGAACTACCAATTCACCTAGTTACAATTCCCTAACTCTAGATGGACCTTTTTGACCATTTTTGAGCCTTGTGAACCTTCCTAACCCTACACTAGAAAATCATTATATATTTTCTTTTATGATTTTATTTCATTTCTTTACCCTTTGGACAATAAAAGGTAGGGAAACTTTTATCCATTGGTCAATAACTACTAGGGAAATTATTACCCATTGGATAATAGAGTGGTCTTACCAAGAAGTACTAGGATTTTATTAAATAAGCATTTCCTAGATTTTACATGTGATTATATCTTTAAAATATGTAAATATGTACCTTATAATATATTACCCTAAGATAGTCTAGGTACAAAAGTCTAGTTTTATAATGGAACATGGACCAATTTGGATTTGTTTAATAGGGAAGTTTGACTAGGAAATGTACCTAGATAACATAGTACCTATGTATATACTTATTTATATTTGGACTAATAAATATATTACTAGTACAAATGTGCCTAATAGAATTCTTTATTAGAAAATCTTGGCCTTGAAAAAAATCCCATTAGATCACATAGTACCTTAGGTACATTACTATATATATTTTGTTTATTATTTGTACATAGAAGTATGTATATATATACTTCTAATGGGATTTCAGAGAGAGAGAGAGAGATAGAGAGAGAGAGAGGGGGAGAGAGAGAGAGAGAGAGAGAGAGAGAGAGAGAGAGAGAGAGAGAAAGAGAGAGAAAGAGAGAGGAAAAGAGGGAGATTTGAAGTGTACCTTGTATTGATCTTTCTTGATCTTCTTGCATTGTTTTTGACTAGAATACAATCCATGGATATCCACTTGATCAAGCAAAAATCCATGCACCTTGTCCTTATTGGTACATTTACTAATTTTAAACCTTGTACCATCCTCCTTTCTTCCACCAATGTTTCCATAATCCAATCCAAAGTACCAAATCTAGCCTTGCATGCCTAAGAACTAGGTAGAAGTTGTACAAGCAAACCTTTAACCTAACCCATCAAGCTTGAAAGATAAAAAAAAAAAATCAAAGATAGGGGGGGGAGAGAGAGAGAGAGAGAGAGAGAGAGAGAGAGAGAGAATTCGGGTGAGAGGGGGAGAGAGGGCATGCTTGGCCTATAAATAGCAAGCTCATTCAAGCCTAAATTCACACCTTCACTTCTTGCTCTCACTTCTCTCTAGAAATTCTAAGTTCCAAAGTTCAAGTTTCTTGAGTTTTCTTGAAGTTCTTGAGAGCTACCACCTCACCACCTCCAAAAACCACCCATAGATCCTTAAAGTAGCTTAGTTTAGTTAATAAAGTTGTTTCTAGGAAGAGAAAATCCATCTCTCTTCCTTTCGAAGCAATTCGAAGCCGTTACTCTGCCGATTTGCAAAACCGATGACTTATTCTCAAAACTGACCAACCGCCAAGAAGTAAGGTAGAATCCCTAGTCTACTAACTCCACATATAGCGTAGAATCGAATGTTGGAAAATAAAATGCCCTTACTCTCTAGTTCAAAGTTAATATAGAGTTTTCTTAATCGTTTTCTCTAAGTATATAAGGTTATCTACGCTTTTAATGTTGGAATCGCATGATAGTTTTTTTTTTAATTTTTGGGTAAATCAGTTTGAAATAAAAAAGAGGCTAACCGAATATAAAGCCTACAAGGGGCATACCCCAGGAGGAAAACAAAACAAAACAAACATTGAGAAAATTGGAGACCTCAGCCAAGTGGCTACATGAAGGACAATACTAATGAGATGAAGACAAAACAAATAACATCTCGAGATACATTTGTTTCCTAGCCATCTACAATAATATAGAACATCAATCCAAAACTGATGTTCAAAGATTTAACAGCATCCATTGGACTAAGTAAGGAAAATGAGGACGGTGGAACCACCAACTCCTGGAACATCAACAAAACAGCAATAGCAGAGTAATAAAGAATAGCAGCATACAGCAACAAGGCAAAATAGCTAGTGGCATTGAGAAGTCATCTGCACGCGATGGGCGATTTAGCCCGGAACCTGCACGCGATTCTTACTGCCTCCGTTCCGATTGAGCAGACGATCCTCATGGCTGATGGCACGATCCTATTAGCTGACGGGCTAGGCCTCAAAGCCCTTAATTCCAACGAGATCAGACGCAAGCAGAGGTCAACCATTGATTCCTCAGCTGGCTTTCACCCCAGGTCGTCATTACCAGGGAATCATTCCGTCACTCCATCAAATCTGGGTTCTGAACCCTATAACCCTAAATCATCTCCACATGGGTTTGGGGCTCATAGCCCTAAATCGTCCAAGAATCCAAGTCCTGCTCGGAAACTCCAACAGGTATTTTTCGAAGAGGGTTTGAAGCTGGAAGCTAAAGCAAGAGAGACTCATGCTAACCCTAAGAACACGAGACCTATTGAGCTGGGAAATCCACAGTCAATCATGTCAGGAGAGTCCAACCGACGTTCATCTTCAACAGGGCTAGGGATTCTCGGTCTTACATCCCAACAAAACCCTAGCTCCACTCACACACAACAACAATCTCTTTTTGAAGAAAGACTGATCTAGGAAGCAGAGGAGCGAGCGCATCGTAATCTTCATCAACAACAACAAGAGGTACCCTCAACCCTTGTTCCAAAAACCCTAATTAATGCCAAAGGCACTCCATACCTAGAAGGAGACCCCAATATGGGTTATGACGAAACTGATTCTAGACCTAGGCGACCACGGTCTCCCAAGGGTCAGCCTCCTCAGGCTCCTAACAAACCCCGACAGGTTCCGAATGGGCCTAAACCGAAGCCTAAAAATTGGGCATCCTTACTGCAATCACAAAGTCCCTCTCTTGAGATGAAACTTGAGTTCCATCCTGATCTCTTTCGAGGGAAAGAAGCCCAGGTAGAAATCGATATTGAACTTACTGATGTTGGGCTGTGGAACAAGTATTTAGTAGGTCATTTCTTAGATGGGAAAATGCCTTACCCTTTGGGCTCTCCATTGCCAGATATCAATGGAAAGAGTTGTTTGTGGCTGTTAAGCCAGACGTTGCAGGGTGCTACCTCTTCGAATTTAGAGACGAACAGGCTAAGCAACAAGTTTTGGATGAGGGCCCTTATTTCTTTTCACAAAAATATCTAGTCCTGAAAGATTGGCATAGAATGATGAAGCCAGTCAAAGCTCAGCCGTCTTATATTCCAGCTTGGGTGGGGTTGCATAACTTACCCCTAGAATTATGGAACCAGGAGTGTTTAAGCCGAGTGGCCAGCACCATTGGCAGACCACTTCATGTGGACCAAGCCACAGCCAAAACTTCAAGACAACCAGGCCTTCTCCAGACCAAGTCAACCAGTGCTAGAGTATGCATTGAAATTAGTGCCGAGCATGACCTTCTGGAAGATGTGAGAACTACTGTGGAGGGCAACTCAGTTGTGGTCCTTATTGAATATCAGGTGTTACCCTCAATATGTAAGCAATGCAAAGTTTTTGGACATTCTAATACCCAATGCTCTATGAAACCTCCCCCAATTTCTAGTGATCCCAACCAAAAATGGAACAAGGTGGGTAATGGCAAGCAAGAGTATGACCTTACTTTGAGTACTCCTTATAATACTTCAAGTACCTCACCTACATCAAGTGCTGCCTTTATTCCTCAAACTGGGATTGCAGAAGCAGAAGATGAACTGGAAAAGGTGCTTGAACGTATTCCCAATCACCAGTCATCAGCAATTTCCCACCCTCCTGCCACTAGCAAGGTTGAGCTGCTGGAAAACAATGAGGAAGTTGTCAGTAACTCTCAGGAATCAGGCCCATCTCACAATAGTTCCTTAAAGGAGGCAACAATAAGGTGGCAAATTCCTTCAGTGAGCAGCCCATAGATGTAATCCCTAGTCCTGCTGCTCCACTGTCCAGATCAGCAGCCAAGAAAGCTACTAAAATAGCTACAAAGCTTAAGGATAAAGAACCTCCTAATATTCTGCTGATGGGAGGCTCCACTAGAGCTGGACAGTTTGGCAAGCAGAAGAGCTCCAAGGGCTCTCTCCATAGTTCAGGGAAGTAACTTTCCTTCCTTATCTTTTGTCCACAATAAGTTATATCAGTTCTACTGCCTTTCACTCTCATCTGTACTGATTTATAACTCTGTGGTTATATTTAGAATTGTATTATGGATTGCTCACCTATACTTTTTGGATCTTGGAATGTGAGGGGACTTAATGATTCCCTCAAACAGAGGGAGGCAAAAAATTGGGTCTTTAAGAATAAATTATCCTTAGTTGGATTTCTTGAACACAAAATCAAAGATCCCAAGGTCTCTACAATTGTCAGCACTATGTTTCCCAGTTGTTAGCAATCATTCCAGCTCTCTCCTATAGGGAGAATTTTGATTTGTTGGAACCCTTTGGTGTTTAATATACAGGTAATGTATCTATCTAGTCAGTATATTCATTGCCAAGTACATTCCTGTGATGGACATTACACTTTTGTTGCCACATTTATTTATGGGGCTAATAGCTCCTTAGATAGGTACCAACTGTGGACGGATTTACATCAGCATAGTGTCATCACCCCTTGGGTGGTATTAGGGGATTTCAATGCCATTAGGAATCCTAACGAAAAAGTAGGTGGTGATAGGAATTGGTTGCCTTGGATGGAGGATTTCAATGCATGCCTTCAATCAACTGAACTAGTTGACCTTAGATACTCTGGCTGCCAATTCACTTGGTCTAATAAGCAGCTAGGGGATGCCCACATTAGCACCAAGATTGATAGGGTCTTGGTCAATGAAAGTTGGATCAAGGAATTCTGTTGGTCCAATGCTCATTTTCACAACCCTGGAGTGTCTGATCCTTCCCCTGCTGTTGTATGTCTGACAGCTGCTTCACGTCCAAAGAAAAGGCCTTTCAGGTTCTTTAATTTCTTGGCTGGACATCCGAAATTCCTTGACACTGTTCAGCAAGTTTGGAGAAAAGTAATCATCGGTAATCCAATGTACTGTGTCTGTGAGAAACTTAAGTATCTGCAGGAGGATCTGAAAAAACTAAATACAAATGAATTCAATGATTTGTCATCAAGGGTGGCTTCTGTAAACGACAATTGGAAGCCATCCAAAGAGAGTTGGGATCCAATCCCAATGATCATGCAAAGCAGGCCATTGAAAGGGATCTGTGCAAGCAGTACCAAGTGTATGCTAGGGCTGAAGAAAGTTTAGCCAAACAAAAGTCAAGGATCCAATGGCTCAAGTTAGGGGATCATTGTACCTCATTTTTCTTCAAAACCATTAGTCAGTCCAGGAATAGGAACAAAATTTCTAGTTTGGTTTTGGGAGATGGAACGGTTACCCAGGACATTGAGGTAGTTAAACACACCTTCATCAGCTATTACACAAACTTGTTAGGATCCAAACATTTGAGTGGTTATCCTGGATCTTCCAGAGTAAACCAACTCATTACTAAGAAACTCTCCATTCTCAAAGTATGGAAATGGTGCTTGATGTTACGGATAAAGAGATCAAGGACACATTCTGGTCTCTAAATCCTCAAAAAGCACCTGGTCCAGATGGTTACAATGCTGCTTTCTTCCATAAAGCTTGGCCTATAATAGGCCATGAAGTGACCTCAGCTGTTAAACTTTTCTTCAGATCTAGTCAACTTTTGAAGAAGGCTAATGCTACCTTAGTTGCTCTGGTACCAAAAGTCGCCAACTCCTCCAAGGTGGGGGATTTCAGACCCATCTCTTGTTGCAATGTGATCTATAAATGTATTGCTAAAATCCTAGCCAACAAAATCAAATCTGTTCTACCATCCCTTATTGATCCTGCTCAATCTGGCTTTGTTCAGGGTAGGAGAATAGCTGATAACATATTCCTTACTCAGGAATTAATGAGAGGATACCACAAACATTCTTCATCTCCTAGATGTGCCATGAAGGTGGATATCATGAAGGCTTATGACAATGTCAGATGGGAATTCCTCTGGGATGTCCTAACCTCCATGAATTTCCATCCTAAGATGATCCAATGGCTGAAAGCCTGTGTCTCTACAGCCAATTACTCCTTGTGCTTCAATGGTGAAGCAATAGGGTACATTCCTGGGCAGAAAGGTTTAAGACAAGGTGATCCTTTGTCTTCTTACCTATTTGTGATAGTCATGGAGGTCTTGACTTGCATTCTAAAGGAGAAGTCTCTTCTCCCTGATTTTAAATTCCCTTGGAAATGTGGCTCTCCCAAACTTGTCAACCTATGCTCTGCAGATGATCTTATGATTTTCTGCAAAGGTGAGGTGAGCTCCATCACTCACATTAACAATCCTTGACTGAATTTGAAACCTTGTCTGGTCTCTCCCCCAGTCCTTCCAAGAGTAACATTTTTTTCTCTGGCGTTAACCATACCGCCAAATCCTCCAAATTAAAATTTTGGATTTTCAGGAAGGGTCTTTACCTGTAAGGTATTTGGGGGTACCTCTTCTATCCACTAAACTCAAGCACACTGACTGTAAAGTCATGGTTGATAGGATTGTAGCCAAAACCAAGACATGGACCCACAGGTACTTGTCTTACGCTGGAAGGATCCAACTGATAAAGTCAATTCTCTTCTCAATGCAAACTTATTGGTTATCTCTCTTCATTATCCGTAAGAGGTAATTAAGGAGATTGAATCAATTCTTAGAGCCTCTTTCTGGTCAGGTTCTGATCTCAAGAAGACTGGTGCAAAGGTCTCATGGGAACACCTTTGTTCTCCTATCAAGGAAGGAGGTTTAGGCTTCAAATCTTTAGAGATCTGGAACAAAGCTGTTGTGGCTAAGCATATCTGGTTCCTCGTTTCGGGGGGGGGGGGGGGGGAACAATCTATGTGGGGCCAATGGGTTAAGTCGTACTTACTTAAGAGTAAGAGTTTCTGGAGTGTCAAACCCCAAGTGATCTATCTTGGGCTTGGAGGAAAATCCTCGAACTTAGATCATGTGTCCAGCCTCATATAAAGTATAACACTGGGGTTGGCCAATTAACTTCTCTGTGGTTTGACAATTGGCATCCCCTCAGTCCCCTCTGGCCAAGATTTGGACCTAGAATTGCCTATGATTCTGGTCTTCCCAAGGATGTCAATGTGAAGACTGTTATTAGGAATAATCAGTGGGCATTCCCAATGACTTAATCTCTTGATCTTAATGAAGTCAGATTTGACCTATAGTTGGTCCCCATCAATGTTACCACTGGGGATGAATGCACTTGGACACTCACTGCCTCTAGGAAATTTACCATCGCCTCCCTTTGGGAACATTTGAGATCACACTATCCTGTTATCACTTGGTCTCAAGTGGTATGGTTCTCAGGGCACATTCCTAGGTGTAGTATGATCTCATGGTTGCCCATTCAAAATAGATTATCTAGTGAGGATAGCCTTGTCATGTTTGGCATGAAATCTACATCCATTTGTAGTTTGTGTATGGGTGTAGAATCACATAATCATCTTTTCTTTGAGTGCCCCATAGCTACGCTAATTAGGGGAATACTGTCCCCTAAGACTCCTCATATGGTTGGATTGACCTCTTGGCAACAGTGGGTACGTAAGTTGTCCACTTTAAGAGGTAAATCCCTAGCAGTCACAATTGCCAAACTTGTTTTTACAGTTTATGTGCACCAAGTATGGATTGAGAGGAATTATAGAAAGTTTCAAAACACTAGCTGCCCTCCTGGAGTGGTTGCTACCAAAATTTCAAATAAGGTTAGGAGCAGATTGTTGTCCTTAGAGTCCAAGGGACCTTCTCAGTTACTCTCTATGTGTAACATTCACTTATGATTAGTCTTTACTAGTCTAGATTTCTACTCACATCTTTTCATTTGCAGGTCACAAATCAAGGGGTATACAGCTTCATAGTTATACTCCTTGATCCCTCAAGCTTTCATACCTAGGGGATTTGGTCCTATAGTACCAAATCATTTAGACCAGCAACATGCATAGCTGATCAATGCTTGCTGCCACTGTCCACACTCACAATCTTCCACTCATTGGACTGCACTCACAACTGATCATTCAGCAGCAATCACACTCACAATCTGCCACTCATCAGGCTACTATTACTGCTAAGTATCCAGGTAGTTATCTTATTCCTTGTTAGCTATCTTAGTAGTTCACAGCTTCTGAGTGTCCTTACTATACTGTTTGATAACCTGGTGAGATGTGTGCTAGATCCCCATCATTCCTTCTGAGAGGAGGTAATAGTTAGTGGGGGCATCATGTGAGGATTAGTGGAGGGAGAAGGTGGATCCCCAACTCTTGGTATTGAAAAGAGAGTAGAAGTTGAGAGTTTCCAAGGGAGAAGAAGTGTGAGCATTTTACATACCAAGAGTTTCTTTTCTTTCTTTTCTTTTCTTTTCTTTCCTTTCTTCTTCTTTTATTGTTTTTTGTGCTGGGCATTTTTTGTGCTGTCCTAGAGGCTGAGCTCAGGACTCTTGTGCTTAGGATATTTGTACTCAAGACACTTCTTGATCATTCTTGTGTTAGCATATATGTGCTTGCGTGCTACTGGAACTGATAATGGAAAGAGCGTGTACGTGTTTGTGTCCCAACCATATGATACTTCGTTGTACTGGTTCTAACTACTCATACTGGGTACATTAGTTGTATTGGTAGTTGCTTTTGTAACTAGTCTCATTGAGCATATAGAACTGCTATAACTCTATCATTTGGGACTGCTTTAGTTTTAGTCCTGATCCATATCAGTAATTGTGGTTGTGCAGTTGGTGCTGCATTTGCCTTTGTTTTGGTAAATTGGAAGCAATGATAACTGGGCTGGTGGTGTGTCCGGTCTGCTCGGTTTCATTCACTGACCTTTGATGTATGTTGCTGTTTATGTCAATAGTTTTCAATTAGCTTGACCTATCCTTGGGGGGTTGTCCCTTGGAATGTTTAGGCTTTTCTAGGGGGCATGTCCCTCGCTCACTTTTGATTCTATTTGCTGCTACTAGAAGATATGTGGATTATCTACCACTGCTCCCTGCTTACTGCTTTGTTGTACATGGCTGCTTGCTTTATATACTGAAGCTTGTAGCTGTTGTTGGATTGATGTTACAATAGCATTACAATAGCATTACCACATGGTCATAGCGAACTGCTATCATTTACAGCTGCTGCTACTACAAATAATAGTGCTATGTTGCTGCTGATGTCGTGGGGAAGATCCAAAGTAGAGTTGTTGTTGTACCCAATGTTGCTGTTGCTGTTGTTCTGTCAGATCCGAAGTAGTGCTGCTATTGTTCGGTTATTCTATTTTGCTACTATCACTATGGTGTTGTTTCCCTTCCCTCTTACTAGATGGATTGGAAACAACGCATTTCATTTAGCCGTGTAGCCTTTTGGCGTAAACAATTTTATTTACTCTTGTTTTTTTTTTCTCTTTCTTTCCTCCTGGGATATGCCCCTTGTAGGCTGTATATTCGTTTATCCTCTTTTTATTTCAAGCTATTTTACCCACACAAAAAAAACAAGACAAAATAGCCACTGGACAGTCGCAAGGTCTGAACTGAATAGCAGCTGGACAGTTGCTAGACAATAGCAGCATACACAACTCGGAACCGAAGCTAAATAGCAGCAGCCGATATGGATTGGCAGCACAACAGTATGAACAAAACAGTAGCCAAAAGGACCAGCAGAACAGCAGTAGTAGCTTGCTGCTTTATCACAGGCAGCAAGTATATTAGGTAGTGTAAAGTTGGATGATCTTACTAGTTTAGTTTCAAGATTACAATGAATGATTATGATTTTGTATGTGAAAAGTCCTACCGCGAAGTCATTGCATGAAAACGAGACACGGGAAATTGAGAAAGTAGAAACATGGCATCTAGGGTGTGGATAACAAGAAAAATGTTTTACGAAGAAGGAAATATTTTGAAACTACATAATGACCAGTTTTGGTGGCATTATCTGAGATGTGTGTGTGTGTGTGCGCGCCAATGGGAACTCGGCGCGGCGGAACCATTGTGAGGATACTCGGGAGACCGGCACGGCGGAACGAGGTTGGGTGAGTAGCTTGGTTATCCGTGGAAAGGAGCCAATGCAAAGTTTTGAGTGCCAATGGGAACCCAGTGCGGCGGAGCCATTGTGAGGATACTCGGGAACCCGACGCGGCGGAACTGAGGTTGGGTGTGTTAAAAAAATGATTTTGGAAATATGGATTTGGTAAAGGAAAAAGAAAACGAGACACGGTCTATCATGAGTCGCGTAGGAGAAACAAAGAGAATCATGGACACCAACGTTAGCTTGATTAGCGTATGTGAATGTGTTTTTGTTAATTGTCTTATTAAAATTGTATGTACTATTGCTTGTAAGTTAAGGGTTAGTGGGTAGGGTTTATTCTATTGGGCTTTTGTAGCTCATGGTGTTACCTTTGGTGACCCTGACATATTATATCGGTGGCGGTGCTGGTATAATGTGTCAGACTTCATAGACGAATAGGGTGAACTTTACACCTTGGAAGCCTTTGGAGCTGAAGAGCTAGCCAGGATAGAGGAAGAAGCAGAGCAGTAGATAGGAACCCTAGTTCCCCCCCTTATTTGAATAAAAGTACTTTTGTAAGGTTTATGATGTAATATTGAGCCAGACTCTATCTAAATTTTCAATAAAATTGTTTATTTAACGTACCCAAAATTTGGGGCGTTACATCTACTTGCAATTACATTTAAAAAGCGTCATCTTTATAGATATTGATGACAGTTCCAAACTGTCATTTTAAGCTTCAGACTTTTAATGACAGCTCCAGATATGACAATTTCAAAACTGTCATCTTTCACGTTTAATGACACTTTTAAACTGTCATCTTTTACGATTATTGTATTAGTGGATCTCTCTTTCTCTGCATGTTATGTGGTGGTTTCGTGTGATGTTAGTGTTTGATTGCTATATATGATTCGAGTAGAACACCTTACGATTTGAGGATTGCGCACTCTTATGAATGATGTATTTTTGTCTTGATAGTTGAGACCCATGAGCTAATTGTGGCGTGCTAGTTAATCTTGAAATGTGTGAAATGAATGAATGGTTTCGATGTTGAATGTGATGATATTATGGTTGTCGTGTGAAGTTTAAGTGTAGAGTTTACTGTAACGCAAGGGGTAGAAATACAGAATCGCAAGGAGTGGAGTTTACTGTAACGCCAGGGGTGAAAATTCAGCGGAAGAAGTGCGTGTGTGTATGTGTGTGAGGGTGTTTTCATACTAGTAGATGGTGTTGGAATGTGTTGTTATTGAATTTGCCATTTAGCTTAAATCATTGTATCCATGTTTATCATCTCATCAGCATATAGATTTTGTAGAGATTTTTCTACTGAGCTAGTGTAGCTTAACTCAATCTTTCTTTTCAGGTTCAAATGCTGGACAATAGTTTGCATGTATCATGTGCTTGGAAGTGAAAGACTTTTAGAAAACTAACTTTATTTAGTTACTTAATTATCTTTGTAACTGACTCTCTTATGATAAAGATGGGTTTGTAACTATTCATTCAAGAATTTCCTTTTTACTAAACTATTTGTAACTTAACAACTTGTTCGTATTTCTATTTAAGTTTATTTGGGGGCCAGTGTGCCAATGTTGTAATTCCATAAACTTGGTGACTTGTTAGTAAATTAAACAAATGGGAACTCTTTTTGTGTATTATTTATCTTATGCGAGGATCTTTTGTGAAAAAGTTTATTTATTTATGTTGAAAATTGAGGACGTGACAATTCATGCTTATCTAATCATTGATATGATGGTTCAACTAACCTTAAACCAAATTTGAAATGAATTTAGCCTTGGTAGGAATCGCTGCAGATGTCTTCAGCGTACCCTCCCTTCAAACGAAGACGCTCTCGGCTCTACTATTGTGCAATAATTGAGTGACAAACAAAGGTGAATTCGAAAGAAAGTTTTCGTTTCTCTCATTGCTACGATATTATAGCATTACGAGTATAGGAAGACAATTGTACTGACCTTCCCCCTCCCTTTTTTATGGCTGTTATGCAAGACGGTTCGGGCCCTTTTAACTTTCTTATGTGGTATCCTAATTGATGTCTTGTAGGATGTTAATGCGAAGTTGTAACGTGGTATACAAGTAGCTTAAGACAAAAAGAGTAAGTATTTTAGATTCCACACTATACTAATCGAAGATGACAGTTATACGAAGCTGGTATGGCTAAAATTTAATTAGTAGGAGTAGTTTTTCCCCAAATGTATGTGCTTAGCCAATAACCTTGTCTTCAAATAAGGTTGAATACCCCAAGCATAGGGCTGGTCGTCGATAGCATAATATTCGGTAAGACTGGGATAGTATCCGCAAGGAAAATCGATAGAAGCTTGTTTGGATTATAGTTGTAAGGGTTTTCGGCGTTTAGACGGCCAGCTTTGTTTTAATTTTGAAAGGTGGAACTAGAAACGAGTTTTAAACTAAATTAACGAGCGGCAAGGTCTCGGGGATCAATTGACCTGCGACTTAGCTGGCTAATGGTTCTCTTTGATAACTCAATGAGAGTCCCATCTGTGTGCTAGCTCTCACTCGGAGGGTTTAACTTGAAAATCAAATGTAAACTAAAAATTAGGGATACCGTGCAGCTACGCTAAAAATTGTTCTGAACGTAAAGCTCCTATCGATACAACCATTTTGTTGTATCTAGACAGAGGTTAAGTTTATGGTATTTTGGTTGTATCGATACCGAGATGCTTAAACTTTAGATCTTCAGCTTTATTCCCCGTCTTGGCATCCAACTGTCCCAGTCACCCTCTGGTGCTTTGTTTCTTCGTTCTTGAGCCTCGGTGGTTGCGTTCTATGTGGCCTCGGGTACTTGGACACCCTCGAGGGTCATTCATTGCGTCCAAAACACGCCTTATTCATGGTTTGCCTGAAACACGAAATTGTAACGACTCTAATTTTTTGTAAATAAAAGTTTCGTTAAATATTTGAATTTTATTTTTAATTACTTAGATTGCTTTTAAAATTCATTTTTAATTTTTAATAATCCGTCATAATTAGATTTTAGTCCTTAAAAATTATACTAGAAACCTTAATTGGCAAATGGAGTGGATTCTAGCCGATTAGTTGGAGGAACCGGACTACCATTTCTCCTAGTTACACTTCCCTAACCCTAGATGGACATTTTTGACCATCTTTGAGCCTTATAAACCCCTCCAAACCCTAACTGAACTCTTGAACCCCATGAAGTAATCATTTTACTTCCATAATAAGTCATTTCAAACCCTAATAATCACCAATATTCCTTTGTCTATAGGACAATAAATGTTAGGGAAAATATTATCCCTTGAACAATAGATATTAGGCATGCCAATGAATGTATATGCTTGACAAGACTAGTCATACCAAAGGAGGTAATCATTTTATTCCCATACCAAGCCATGTCAAACCATAATTATCACCAATATTCCTCTAACCATTGGTAAATAAATGCTAGGGAAATTTTTGACCATTGGTTAATAACATTTAGGTTGCCAATAAAGCCTTGATTTGACAATACAAAATCATGGACCAAAGAAGCCATCATTTTGCTTCCAAAAGAAGCAAAGATTAGCCTTGCCATGCATGCAACCCTAAGAATTATAGCCCTATACCTAAACTGCTCGCCAAAGTTACTTTCCTAGATTCTCTAAGCACATATATAGGT